>VXBX01002363.1:1129724-1162995 GCA_013400415.1 Scytalopus superciliaris | reverse complement strand
AAAAAAAAAAACCAAAACCCAAGTCAGCCATGCACTGGGCATGGAATATTTAAGCCCAAATGATAAAGAATTATATGCCTTGTGAGAGAGGAGTGATAAGCAAGTATGTATCAATGTTACTTTGCCATTAACCATTTCAGATTATGCTTCATCTGTTGTGTTCACTTACCTGTTATAAGACTGGTTAAGTGGGAAAGACAAATGAGATTTGATTCTTGGAGGGTTTAAATCCTAACATCTGAAATGCAGGATACTTTTGAAGAGTGATTAGTACATATTGGAAAACAGCATAAAACACTGTATCTATTTCTCTATAACTTCACATCAAATATTATTAATCTTGTAAAATAGTAATAATAAGGTTTTCTTTTAAGTGCTAAGCTTGATCTCAGTTTAAGAGATGAAAGCCAAGATAGGTTCCTTCTTTTTGGTTCATCATCATTAATAAAATGTATGTAGGTCAAACTAGATTTTCATTGGCAATTGCATAACTTTATAAAATTGCTAGTGGCTGAAAATAAGCAATTATTCTCCCAGCCTCCTTTTTTTTTTTTTTCTTCTTTTCAAATGAAAAACTAGGAAAAAGCAAGTCTTCAGCATCGTCTTGGCTGGGCCCATAGTGATGACAAGATAAAAGGAGCAAAAACTCTTGGCATTAGTAAAGGAAGATGTTAATCTACCAGGACACAGAATTTATCAAACGAGTGAGCCGAATATAAAGGTGAAAGAAAGATGGAGTACCAGATACTCTGAAATGTGATGTTGCTATTGATTGGTGGTGTTGGAAATGGCTGCACCAAATGGTGCCAAGGCAGTGGGGATGGTGAACAACTAGACATTAGTACGGTATAATCTCTTCGTGTTTTAGAAGTGATAGGACAGAGGCAAAGGCCAGAAACACAGCTGGAAGTAATGTACTGGCTATATTTTTTCCGTGTAGGTAAATCAATACATCTTTTCCTAACAAAATCTCCAAAGGTTATCCTACTGGTCTGCATGGCTACTCTGTACATAGTAACAGTAAGTCTCAAGAGGGTCAATACACCTTGCGCAGATTTCAAGCCTCCAGTTTTTTGTATTGCTCAAAGAACGTGACTTCTTGTAGGGCCTGTCTAATCAAGACATTGCAGAAACTCTAACTATTACTTTTTAGGAAGTAAACTTTCTGCAGAAATGAAAACAGGATGTAAACCAGCACACATTCTGCAGCACAAAATGTGCTTACAGTAAAAATCCCCTGTGGGACTGAACACAGCTTTGGGCTAGAGGGAAGCTTGATAGATGGAACAGTTAGTTTCCCTTTCTCTTTCCAGTCTCTCTGTAGGAGGGCAAAGCTCTGAGTGGTTATATACCATATCAGATCCAGGGGGGAGGAAAGGAGATGTTTATTGTAAGAATTGAGTGAAGATACACATTATCTTTAGCAGTACACAATCTCATCTGTAGTATTCAATTATTAGCATTACAACTGAGCCACAGATGTTCAGTTTAAGTTGGTGTACAGAAATTAGGGGTGGAGTTTAAAAGCTTCCAAATCCCAAGTTTTAGGATAATAGATAAAAGGATAGTGGAGAATGAAGACAAAATTGGGCCAGTACAACAGAGAGAACAGAAATCTCAGTACACAAACAACAGTCCAGGGATTTCATGCAGAGCAGGAAATTACCTTAGAGTTCTTGAGGCTCCTTCTGCTCCAGTGAAGTAATGGAAATGGGCATAGGAGAAGTATTTGACCTTCTTGACCTACAGGTGGCTTGAGCCTTGCTACTACTTCAGCTAGTGGTGACATGAAGCTCACCAAAGATGTACTAACACAGTTATGGCTCAGAGAGAAAACAGACTTCTGCAGCAGAAAGACAATTCAGTTCTTAAGAGGTGGCAGCTAATGGTCAAGAAAATGACAGAGAGCAAAACTCAAGACAGATAAAGCAGAGAGAACACTTGTAAGTGTCCTGATGAAGGTCAAAGCAGTTCTCTAGGTTGACATTAGAAAAATCTACATGAGTAAACACACCAGTGAAAGAAATCTTATCAGTGTCCCACTGAAGGGGCAAGCTTTAATCAAGGCCTGAAACAACTACAAAAAAAATGGAGCAGTCAGAAGTGAAGGGCTGTCATATGTGAAATCTTGAATTGTTCCCTCATTTTCCACTCCTGTCAGTCAGATTCCTTTTCTCTCTTCCCTTCCCAGTAAAATTCCTCAGTGGTCAGACAGGATTAGTCAAATATCCTTAGTATCAGTTCTAACATGGTCTGATCTTATAATCTTGCAGATGAGAAATGATAATATGGTGGGATATCTCTACATGAGGGCATTTTTGTTACTGTTTTTTGGGGGGAGCTTTAACTATTCAGCACTAGACAGTGACCTGATCTTAACAGTGCTGTGTACAATTTGCTTTTGATTCAGTCTGGTTGTAACTGAGTATGATCAGCTACTCTCCAATGATGTATTTTTACATCATTAACAAGGCAGCTGAGACCAGTTCACTGTTTTTTCTGAATGTTATGCTCTACATAAAGCTAGACTGTAAAACCTGAGCAATATGAAGAATAAAGATGATCAGCCCTTATGTAACAGCCTGTTTGGGAGTAGGCTGCAAGTTGAAAACCTGAAATAGGAGAAAGTAAGGGTTTTTTTCAGAGGCTGGCTGAACTGCAGTTTCAGCACACAATAAAGTTACAATCTTTTACAAATAGTGCCTGCCAAATGAGTCACAGTAATATCTACATGGACATTCTTTATCTGTCCCCATAGTGAGGTAATGCAGTTTAGTCAGAGTTTGCATGAAAAACCACACTGTGTCTTTGGGAAAAATCTGCTTCCATGCAGAAACACTGATAGCATCATGGAAGCTGAACAGACAACAAATCATTTTATTGCCTCTTCTCTATAAAACTCAAATGAGAGCAGAAAATCTTAGAGCATTAGGGAAATAAATTCTGGTGGTCTTTTCACTGAAACACAAGGTGGCATCTCCAAGCATGAGCTCTGAAGCTTCTAGAGATACAGCACACATTTTAGGATCAGATGTGTATAGGGAAAACTGAAAGTCATGTTTTAAGATGAAAACTATTAAATAGGTAAACTTAATTTCACTGCTTTTCTCTTTAGTGAAAAAGGAACATATTATTTTACACTCCATGTTACAAATTTGGGGCTTGTAGAGAAATGGAGTGTGCAAAGTTCTGGGCAGTGAAAATCCAGCGTGCTTAGTTGGGGAACAGATGGGTAGAAACTTGAGTCAATAGCCTTTGAAGGCTTATGTACGTTCGTTTTATGCACATAAACAGTCTTGTTTATTCCATTGGAGTACCTGCCATGTAAAGCTGTGTAAGCCTTTGTGTGGCAGTAAAATGCCTTCCGCTGATCCTGCAGGGTCTGCCTGCCTCTGTCGTGGAGCAAAGCTGCTTGCAAGCCTGTATTACTGAGGTTAATCCTCTGTGTGTATGTGCATTGTTATGTGACAGTGTTGCATCCCTGTAAGCATTCCAAAGCATTAATCCATTTCTGAGAACATTTTATTGCTGACCTAATGGTAAGCACACAGCAATGTGGAGAAGTGAGCTGCTGATCTACAGGTTAAAAGACTTAAGAAACAGGAATTTTCACAGTCAAGTTGCAATAAATACTGTGGGTCTTCAGTAACAGTAGATTGATCTTAGTCTGCTGTGAAACCTAACTAGTGTATTTTATAACTATCATGAGCTACTATCAGCAGTAATTCTTGCTAGAGTTGCACTGAAAAAGGTAAATAAACTTTAGTAATTGAGTCCTTACTTGAAATGTAAACATATGATTTAACAGATTATATACATAAATGAACCTGGATCATGTTACTTCTTTAGAGTATAAACTGAGGTTAACAAATGCTGCATGAAGAAAAAGAAATTCCACTGTCAGCAGTTTAAAATGCATTCATTGCTAATCTTATGACAAGCTTACCACTAACCCCAGCTGGAACTGGACTTCTTGGTTGTGTTGGCATTGTGATTGTTTTAAATTGAGTTCTGGGCCCATTTCCCTAGTGTTGCCATGCCATAAAAGGGCAATCATTATATCAAACTTACAAAGCATTCTCCATCCTCTAGATGTTGAAGAATTTTAGCAAGTGATGTGTTAGTTCATGGTGTCAGGATGAATAAGGTATGAGCTTGGAAACAAATAAATTTTAAAGTGTCTTCTGGCTTTTCGATTCCAAAGGACTTAAAGCAATGAAACAACAATAACATCCTGTTTTGTGATTTAGTCACGTCTAGTGCCAGTAGCCATTACCATTCCTTCAGCCTTTCTGTCCATATCCCAGCTGTGCTAATCATTAATTACGTCAAATATGCTGGCTATACTTAGAACCTCTGTAGTTAAAATTCTTATAAAGACACTTAGTAGCGATACTTAATCATAACTTCATTCTTTAAATTCATCTCTCCACTGGAAATGGCACTGGTCGCCAGATGCTGCTTTTCCTTTTTCCTCTTTTCTAGTATCTATTATATATAAATAGTTTTGGTTTGTTTTTTGAGTAGTGATGCTTTATTGATATGGAATAAAAAGTAAAAGTAATTTTAAATGTCAGGCAGAAAAATTTAAATCAAGGAACTGAATTTTCAAACTTAACTAGTGCTAGATCATAAGGGTTGTTTGGAGTTTGTGTGGGGTTTTTTGTTCTATGTACTAAAATGTTCCATAATATTTAGTTTGTTTCTCTGTTTCACAGATAATGTTTTACTGAGAAAACTTAAGAGATGCAATAGCTTACAAAAGCATAATGCCTAACTGTGTTTAGAATTGCCTGCTATCTGCACACCAAAGTGGGAAACTCAAAAGGGGCTAGTTTTTAAATGAACTGCCGTGTGATCTAGCAAGTCTTCCAAAGAATGAAAGGTATGTTTAATCCTGCAATGACTTGTTTGATCTCTTACTACCAAAGCAACATAATTGGTGTTGATTTCTGGAAAGGTTCTCTCTCAAATCCACTTAACTTTATTCTCATTAACACGGAAAAATTCTCCCTCAAATCTCTACAGCACAAATTTAAGGCTGAGATTGAGTCCAGTAAAGTCCAGGTGCCCAGTGCCTACTGAATTCTAGTGGAAACAAATGGACTTCCACAAGAGGCTCAGCCCAATGTGTTCTTTTCCAGTTGTTTCAATGAAAGACACATTTGACTTTACTGTGACTGTAACTTCAATGACAGGAAGCTCTGATGTTTAAAATAGGACTCAACAATCTAGTTATTCTCAGTGTTGCATCTTCCTGACACCTTGATGTTCCTCTTCTCCCCCACCTGCTGCAGCCTCTGGAAGAGAGCCAGGAGGACCTATGCAGAGTAGCATAGCACCGCCAGCCTATGGGCCATCTCCACACAAGTGATGTTACTGAGCTCTTCTCAAGCCATAGTGAACCTGGCAGGGACCAAATGTGCCATATTTAGGACCAGAATATCTCATGTTGTACCACACTTCTACCTAGGCCTGCTTGGGTTTTTTGGTTTGGGGTGGGGTTTTTTGCCATGAGAAATTTGCAGCGAGAGCTCAGCTTGGCAGCCAAGGGGTGAGTCAGCACTGGTACTGCAGTGTGTCCTGCACAGAACGGATAAGCACAGTTAGTCAGTGTTTGAACACCTCATTTACCTCCTTAACTCACTAAAGATGTGTGGGGCAAAGGTTTCCTTTGTACTCTTTATCCAGCCTCTGTTCTGGAACTACTGTGTGTTGTTAGTGGTGTGGCATTGTGTTTTGGGGAGTTGGTTTTCTTTTTTTCCCTTAGTGCTGCTGATTTGCTCTCAGTTTCATTTATGGCCTATAATTAGCTGTAGATTTTCAGTAGCTTTATATAAACCTATAGTTAGCTTGGACTCAGCTCATAACTCAAAGTATTCTATCCTTAGCTCTTATAATAGCTTCTCCCAAATGAGTTTATATAGATGTCATTTGATAATTATATGTAATATGTATTCTGTAAAGCTGGCAATATAGCCACTCATACTTTCTTCTAAATTCATCACTGAAAATAGTTTTATTCTTTGTAATTTTGGGGTTATGGTTTGAAGGTTCCGAGTTCGGGTTTTAGTTTTGGTTGTTTTTCAGTTTGGTTGGGTTTTGTTTTAATGCTCCTGCTCATCTGTTGTTAAATCCAGTTGATGCTGGTGCACGTGACAACCACTGAATGTTAGTGGAGCTGTTTCTGAGTTCTTACTTTACTTCCTTTCAGTTCAACATCACTAGAAACTTGTAGTTTCCCCATTTATGATCAAAAGATTGTCAAACCTTTTACTCTCTCCTGCTCAGGTATGAACTATGGCATGCTGCCATCATAATAGTAGGGGGGGTTAATTGGGGAAATGAAAGGGTACTATATTCTACACCACTTCAACCTTCTCCTGCACACACATTCTTAGTTTCCTTTACATGTGCCAGTAAAGACCATCATGAATCTGAAATACAATTTGTTGTCAAATGATAACAGAAAATATTCTAAATTTCTATTCTTTCCCATTTACACTACTATACAGACCTATATAAGTTCCTTGTACACCCTTCTCACATGCAGTTCTTAAAGTATGTGCCATGAAGACTTTGATTTCTTCATTCTGGATAAGTTGTGCTTAAACTCCAGCATTCTGTACAAATATTGGTAATGCTACAGGTTTTTCTTCATAAAAATAATATAGTAAGAGATTCCTTTCAGTAGCACATTCCTGTTGGAAATAAGATGATAGAGCAATCACTTTTTCACATAGCTCTTTGTGAGCAGTAATAACAGGCACAGCCACACTGCACTGACCAACATTAGGATGTGGCCCTAGATTTCCTTGGCTTCTGTTTCACAGCAGATCCTTCAGTGGCTCAGAAAACGTAGCAGGGAGTGGTGGGAAAAATCATCTTCCTACCTTTGTGATGGCATGAGATAAACTTACATTTCACTCCTTTCCTGCACACATTTGCAAAATGATGAGGAGAGAGAAGGAGGTTGAGGATGAGTATTGTCTTCATCATCCACATGTCCTTCATCAGTAGTTCACCATGCTGTCACTTCTGTTCTCAGTTGATAGGATCATTACAATTTATAATAAAGTTCAATAGCTATTGATGTAGAGAGCAATGTAATACCTCTGTATCTTCAGTTCTGCAGCTTGATCCACCTCACAAGTGACTTCCCACGTGGTAAGTGGTGTCCAGTTCTACGCAGAGTCCTCATCCTAAACCATCATGTGAGGCAACTGTTTAGAATGGGAGTTTCCTGTATCAAAAGAAATCACATGCATGTTTGTGTGTGGTTATCACTTGTTTGCTGTCTTGCAAACACCTCCATATATATGCTCTATTACATCATCTTTTATGTTTAAACATTTTACATAAAATTCTTGGTTAACAGTGGTCATGGACTGCAGAGGTCTGACCCACAGCTAAGACTAGCATATCGCACAGCTGAAGAGTTACTTAGGTTTTGTTTGGGTCTATCTCAAAAAATCCATCCTGACAGAAACTTTCCACCCTTTTTCTGCTGCTACTCTCCCAAAGCATTTACAATATTTGCTTACCTTGGGGCTTGGGAGGGAAGCAGTCTTTCCAGCCAAAGTGCTGTGTTAGCCTTTAATCAGTTGTTGGGAGGAGCCAAAGTTACATTTTTTACTTTTTTCCTGGATTGATGACTTCCTGGCTTTCCTTCATTCTTTGTTTCTTGCTTTCGATTCCAAACCTGTGCTTTTGGATCCACTGAGCAACAAAGGTAGGGGGGGCTTTGCAGGCCTGTGCAGCAAAAACTGTTTCTTTTCTACTTAGGAGCTAAAGAGAACAGCAAAGGCTAATCATGAACCCACCTGTTGGCCTAGATTACTTTTGTCAAAATTTTTCTAGTTTGTAGTGGTGAAAATCTAAAACATACAAACTGAACAATAGCTTTAAAAGCCTGATAGATTCTCTTTCCTTGAAGCTTTTTCTAAAACTGTCCTTCCCAAAAGCACAGGATAACTTTGGAAACTGTAAACACACTTGATTCAAGCTTGCTGGAGCTCCATCCAGTCTGCAGCAGAGCTAGTACTTGTTCTATCAGCTTTCTATTTTGGAGATGCTAAAAGGAGACTGAGAGTCCAAAGACATTTCATCTCTGTAGAACTGTCAGCAAAAAATTTTCTGCTCTGACAGGGCCTTTCTACTGCCTCTGAAACTGCCTCTCTGTGACCATGACACTGATTTCGCTCCAGCTGTCTTAGTAGCATGACAGGCATGACCTTCCTATTGACAGATATTCAGGCTTACTATAAGAAAGGACATACTCCATAACACAAAGATGCCAGTCATAAACTTGGGGAAACAGCTTAGAGGGTAAAAACAGGTTACTAAGTGAAGGGAAGAAAATGTTTTCCACTGGAAGATTCTTTCACCCTTACCAGGAATCACCTATTTCTTCCCAATCAATTAACCAGAATATCCACAACTAAAATCCATTGCCAGCACCGTCTCTGTCCCCTACATCCATTTACAACCAAATGCAACGAGTAGCAGCTACTACTGCCAGTCCTACAGAGCCACAATTGCCCTGCCTTCAGTTTTGATACTGGCCTCAGGATCTTTGCACTATGTTCCAGTATATGACATAGATAAGTCATCAAATCATCACACTGTCTCATCTTACAGGGGAGGCTCTTCCTGATTTAGGATCATTGATTGCTTTGTCCTGAATGTTTCTTTAATAGACTGGTCCCTTTTCCCCTAACTCAAAAGTTGGAAATGTTGTCAAGAATATAGTCCTCCATGGAAGGACAAAATAAGGTAACACACAGTGCCACTAAATCAAGTAGCCTCCATAAACTTCTTATGAACATATGCAGTTTGCAGGGATTCTGCTGATTAAAGAGCATGTAAACAAATATATAATGCTTAAACTGTGTGTACATATGGGTGTCAATTTTAAGGATGGGAGAGAGCCTAGAAAATTCTTAAACTATACAAGCTTTTTAACTAGGCTTCACAAGCAACCTTCCCTTTGGACTTGGGCCCAGTGTAACCATATTATGATCTCTTGGCATGAAACTGTGTCTCTGATGGTTTAATTCTTCTGTGAATGACTAACACTTCACCAGAAACTATTTAAGCACAGAAGAATGGATGACCTTCAAACAAATAATTCCTCAGTATCTGAGAACCTGGCTAGGAACAACATGGGAAGCATGTGGAGTTGGGCATTGTACTGTGAACACCATCCCCTCCTTTTATCTTGTACTTCATGCCATCCCTGGGCCCTCTCTGATTGGTGTCACCACAACAAAGTATCTCTGGTTTACTCTTTGTGAGAACAAAGGGCTTCACAGCCTGGTTTCAAACCAGATTACTTCTTGCAGCCTTCCAAAGTAGTTCACCAGGTGGTACTTTTCTTGCCAAAAAGGAGGCTAAGCTCAACTTTTGGGTTCCTGTTGACTTCCAGACTCACTTGGAACTGGATGCTGGATGCCTTCAGAGTTCTGAGTAAAGCAAAAAGATGCATCCTTGGTAACGAAATGTTTGTTATCTGCCATTACCCTTTAGCTGCTCATTAGTAAAATAAGTAAATGGCTGTGATGCTTGAGGGGAATGCCGAACAGGAAAACAAACATTTCCACGTTTATGTGAGCTGTTTCCTTACTCACAAAAGCCTAATCTCCAAATACTGTTAGCATGGACTTACTTTTGATGTTCATGTTGCTGCTTTACGAACAGGAGTAAAATAGGTGTTGTATTTCTGTGGGGAAATACATGTCTGGTCTTGGAAAGGGTTGCAAATATATTGGCAGTAGCGTCTACACAATTCAGAAACCCCATTTCCTCCAAACCATCAATAACCTTGCATACTGGCAGCTTTCTCTGCCAAAAAAATAACTATTACAGGGAGAGCTACTGACTGTCAATCAGCTCAAACCAGAGAGCTGCTGGATGAGAGGAGGTGCGTATGGCTTCCTCCTCTCCTTGAGAACCTGCTGAAGCCCCAGATTTCAGTGTGGTGGTGTTGCTGCTGGGCATCAGAACTCTACTTTGATTCCATTATATACAATGCATGACTCAGTTATCTTCCTTTAATGCTAATTAGCCAAATTTGGATGCAATGTTGCTGAGTGAAGCAGCTCCAGGTACAGGCTCTGTGGAGATGACTTTGCCCCCAGAAAACAGTCCAGATTTTAATCAGACTGTGTGAGCGAGTTAAGGCCACTGTATTCCTTATTTAGGTGATTAATATGGGTCACTGTTAGTCACCTTGGTGAGAGACTGTTCTAACAGCTCAGGATCTTAGTGAGCCTCAGTTCTCCTCCTGGTGAGTGTCCACATGGAAAAACAGGGAACACTTACAATTTTGTGATCCTTCAACACTAGGCTACCTGGTTGTGAAATATAAAGGTATTGCAAGAGCTGCACTTGATAATAAGTATATTAACTATCAAATGTGCGCCCTGCAGCATGATGTTCTTTCCAATAAAACAGGCAGTAACAAAACCAGATTGCACTGGAGAGGGAGTGTTTAACAGCCCAAACAGGATTTTGGCAGGATGAACACCACAAAAATTAACACGCCTCCTCTTTCTTTTTTTTTTTTTTTTTTTTTCTTCCTGCAAAAGAGTTTAAATTGTTAATGACCATATATAATCAGAGCTTTGATCTCAACTCCAAGAAAAGACACCTTAAGCCGTTAGTTGAAATCTCTAAAGCTGGTACAGGCATTGGTTTAATAATGGCACAGACTAAGCTTAATGAAGCTGTCTGCTGCAAGTTCTCCCATTTTGCACAGACTGTGCTTACCTACTTAATCTACAAAATCCAAGAGGCTGTTTGGTCTTTACTGATCACCAAAGACCCTTAGGGTTTTTTAACGTATTCTGCAAAACAGACAATAACCCTCCATTCTCCAGAAAAGGATGTCCCATGGCAGTCCTGGCCATCACTCCCATTGTTTCCTCAGCAACTCTGAAATGATTACAACAAAGTTTTCTTTGGCATTAACTTCCTTAATGTATAGCTTTGTTTCAGGGTTTGGAGTTCTTACTCTTTCAGTGACATCTTATGTGGGAAATTCTAAATGTTCCAAATCTTACCTTCATGAGAAACAAATTAGAAACTGGAGATTCTCTGACAATCTCCAGACAGCTAAGAAGTGGCTTCCAAAACTTTTTATATAGGCCTTTGTTAAACAGCTTGTATAGAACTCCTGTCAGCTGGTAAATGCAAGGCGAGTTATAAGGGCAACTGAATGGCAGCAAGGAAGGGAAAGATTCAACAAAAGCAAGTCAAGGCATTGAAACTATTGTGATTACAGCAAAAGTTAAGTACTCTGTGTCTTCAGAATTTAGGCCTAAATAGCTTTGATTTTGCAGTAAAGGACTCCTTGCACAGCTCCTGTTTTGCTTCCTAAACATTTTGAAATATATTTACAGCTCAAGTCTGGTTTGTGTTGTATTAGGGGAGATCTAAAAAGGTAAAAAATTAGGCCTCTGCAGATGTTTATTATGTAAGAGGCAACTTGGACATTTCTTTGCTGTAATCCACCCTCATTAAATACTGATGTTCTCCCAAACCACTTTGGCCATTTTAGGTGTATCTTGAACAGATGATGTATCTATTTTTTACTTCCCCTGCACTCACACCTATTTCTCTCCTACCAGCAAATATCTATTCATTGATCCTATCACATCCTTTTACATTCATCTGCATTAAATGTGTGTCACTCATTAACTCAAGGTTTGTACATAAAGTCTCCTGTATCTAGCAGTTTTATTCTTTCTGATTATTGCACCACCTAAAAAGAAAATGATTTTTCATTTATAGCAGATACCTGAATTCCTATCCCTTAACTATGTCTTATCAATCAGTCAATTTTTGCAATTAAATTGTGTTTGAAGTCCCATGAGTTTGACAGAGTGTTTGTATTCAGAACATTCTCATTCCAAACTTGAGTGATCTAGAAATCAGAAGACCTATGGTTGGGGATTGTTTGGTTGGTTGGTTTGTTTTTGTTTGTTTGGTTTTGTGCAAGAAATAAAAGGTTTATGACTTTTCTAGGAATTTTGAATATTATTTATATAGAAAACTCAGGGGTTTACAAGCCTGGACTGTATCAGCCTTACTCCATAATAAAAATCCAATATCTAGAAGGCAATTCATATTTAGTTGTGAATTTCTAGTGAGAGCTACTTGTTATTGTTTGTTGTCCTAGAAGTCTACTTGACAGAAAATCTTTGAGCAGTCCTATTAACCGCTCTGTATTCATAATGGTTACTTATTTCTCAGAGGACTAAAATATTCTCTAGGTAGGTATGTTTACATTGTTTTTTCACATAATTTAAAATCTTACCATACATAATATAATTTCTTGTAATAACATCAGAAGTTCATGGCAAATATTATACAGAGGATGCATTAGTACAAAAATGAAAGGTAAACTTAATCATCTAAAGTAGGTCTTGATCATTGATGCTGATCTGTAATCTCTGCCCAGTAGAAATGCAATCAGCCTTCACAAAGAGTTGCATCAGATTTCCAGCATTTTATCCATGTAAGTATGTAACTCTATCCCAGTTTAACAATTAAATATTTAGCACTTAAATGTGGTTTTGTAATGGGGACTGTTTTACAGGCAGGGGACACTGACTTAAGCACTGAAACCTTCCCCAAAATATTTAGCACTTAAATGTGGTTTTGTAATGGGGACAGTTTAATTTGTTTCAGCTACCTGTACAACTAATTCTAATCTACAGATCAGTTGCCCTGGTTTGAATAATGTGCATATTTAACACATATGCATCTAAACTTAGTTTGCAATGTTGAAGCAACTTATTATGACAGACAGATATATCTGATATCTTAGATATGTATACCTGGTAACAAGTTTCTCATACTAATTCTATTTAGTTAAATGTACAGGTTTTTCCAGCAGAAACACAAAGAATATTACTATCATGTCTGAACAAACTACCTGTAATTAGTTCCTGTCAAAACTGACGAAAAAGCAACAGGAAACAAGTTAGCTCTCTTAATTTTTTGATAATTGATGTTCTATTGTTTGATGTGAGTGGGGGAAAAAAAGGAAATAATTTACTACTACCATAATCATATTTCTGTAGCGCAGAAATTACCTCACAATTACATAACCATGTCCTTTGCACACTGTGGTGCCTTTTGTTTGTAAATCATCTCAGGGGAATCCACTAAGTCACTACCGGCACTCAGAGAGGTGGGAATTTTACGTGCTTTTCATTACAAGCTTTTTCCCAAAAGTGCCCCGTTTCAGGGTCAGTTCCTGGTAGCAGAGTCATGTAAACATCCTCCATGTGTTTTAGACCTCCTTCTCCATAAAACGTTGCCCCAGTAGTCTTCTGTGGCACTGCAGTGGGTGGCAGGCTCAGGGAATGCTTTACACTTATTAGAGTAAATCTCTAGTCTCTTTTCTCTCCCTGTGAAGACAGAGCCCAGTCATCTCCAGGATAGTAAGTATAATGGGATATTTCATTTCTTTCTGTTCTCCTTGCTGAGCAGACAGTAAAATGTTACCAGACAATAAAATGGTGAAATGTAATAAACTTCCACAGAGTTCTTAAGAAAGTTGCAGATGTAGAACAAGTATTTGAGTTTACTTCAGTCTCCTTAAGGATGTAGGTGTAAAAGCAAGGATGAAATTTGGTTACTGCATTAAACCCGGAATTACAGGAAATCAATTAGCTTGGTCTTTCTCACAGACTGCTTGTGAAACATCAGTGAGAGAAAAGAGAGAAGTATTCCTTCATCTTGTGAATAGAAGCAATGAACCTGGAAATATAGGCTCATACTTTTAGATTGAAATTTGTTGTGGGCATAAAATACTCTCCCAGGAAATTGGTTCACAAGTGGGAAGCATGCTATCAGATGTAATAATGATATATCAGACCATTTGTTATATGAATTCCAAAGTGGTGTAAGTTTTGCAAGTTCCTCACAGAGGAGGACTGGGTGTTAAAGCTCCAAAGAGAGCTTTATGAGGTGGTAGGAAAGTCTGTTGCACACTAAATGCGCTCAGTAGCTTGATAAATAGCATGTGGCTGGCTAGCAGTATGTGTCATTTACTTTGTAAATAGGAAGCTTGATCAGTAAAGACCTGCTGGTTTATCACAAAAAAAAGAATAGGCATGTATGGAATAAGAGAAGACTATAGATGTGTCATGTGTGTTGAGCAGTAATGAATGAGAGAAATATGCTGTTAGTGTGTTTAGCATCAGTCTTCAATGACACATTGTAATTATTTTCTCACCATTCATGTGTAGATGTTAATGGCATATGCTCAGAAGCAGCTTGAAAAGAAACAACTACATTACATCACTTCCTTTTGAACTGTTCTTTAGAGTTGTTTTAGACATTAAACAGATGCACAGTAATATAAAAGTGGTAAAGTAGAAGATAACTTAGTTGTCCCAAATGCATTCACCAAACAAAAAGGGTTATTGCAAATTTGTTACATTCTGATCAGCCAAGGAATCTTATATGGCATGCATAAGAGTTATTTACCTTTTTAGATTAAGAAATGTGTTACATAATTGAAAATTTAATTTTTCAGTGATGGATCATCAGTAGCTAAAGTCAAGGAAGAGTTAGAGCTGCCACCTCTAGGGGTGGCAAGACCATAGTATCCCCCAAAAATAATTTTTGGAGGGGAAGAGTTCAGGGAGCAGAAGGGATGGTCTTGCCAAATCCATTTTTACAAAATGGTGCAGAGTTTGACTTCAGAAAAGGGCTGATCTTGCATGAACTTCAGGTTAAACTGAGTTATGCAATTAAATCAAACTAGCAGGTTGCATATGCACATGAAATATCAGGTTGCATGATAAGCTATGTGAAAAAAAGCATCAGCCTGGGTCTTGAACTACTTGAAAAGAAAGGGTGTGTTACATTACAGCAGGTTAAAACTTCATTTAGAGTTCTGGAGCACCATTAGCATAATCTGTTTACTGTGTAGGCAGGTGATGGCTGCTCCTGGATAGGCCTAAAGGAAATGAACATTCTGAAAGCACAAATGAGCACTCAATGGCAAGGAGGGAGGAATTCTGAAGTTATTTGGGACTGAACAAATATTATGAAATCCTTCTCAGGAGGGTGGAGTGAGGACAAAGCTTTGACTCTTAACCTTAAAATAAAGATTATGAAAACCAGGCTCCCTATATCCATGAGGATATAAGCCTTGCAGAAGGACCAAATCTCAGAACATCTGTGTTACAAATGTAACAGCATATTGGCTGGATAAAGGGCAAGTAGAAGAAAGTCTTGTTTTTGCAACAAGTAGATTTTGTATGGCTCCCTGTCAATTTTGTCTTCTGTCCGTTAATGCTTTGTATGTAATTCAGTTATCTGTTTTGCATGAACAATCTTGCCACTTGTTCTTAAATAATCTGGATTTAAATAACTTCAGGACACATAGCTAATACCAAGGTATGCACCCTTTACAGGCATAGTAAACTATAAACTGGGGTGCCGGACTATTTTCGTAATGTGCCCTCCCACTCCATGTGTACGTCCATTATTGTGCATGGACTGCTGTAGAGATGACAGTTCACACTGTGGGTCAAAGAAATATCTTTGGATTGGCAGTGATAGCCAAGAAGCTCCTTGGCAAACATTAAAAAAGGTATAGTGGGGCTTGTGCACCCAGTAACATTACTGAGCTTTGGCAGCTTTCTGCTCTGCTGCTATGAACAGTATTCCCCAAGGTATGGGATCGTGAGTTGTATTTTCCAGGCAGGGGACACTGACTTAAGCACTGAAACCTTCCCCAAGTGTGTTCCCCTTGAGAGTCTAGTCCTCGGTAATATAGAGGTTTTCACAATTGTAATCACCTTGCTTAAATTGTACCTGTGTAAATGTTTTTTATGTATTTACTTGTATATTATGAGTATTCAGGCTCCAAAACTAGTAACTAATGTTGTAGCAATACTACCTACAATACCAAAGGTGCCAACTAATCAATAAGACCCTCTTTGGAAGTTATGTATTTTGATAACCTTCAGGGAATTCAGAAGCAAAGTCATAATCGAAGAAGAAGGTTTTAGGATGTTTTTATTTTCTTGAACTGGAACTGTACTAGCTCAAAATCAATCCTGATAAATTTTAAAGAGTCTTGCCAGTTCAAATTTCTTCTTAAGGTTTGAAGTACTGCTTAACCTTTCGCTCTATCAAACTTCTTCTTTTAAGGTCATTGCACTTGTTCAGGCAAAAAAACTTTCCTGTGACTTTTTCACTAATCACTTTTGCTGTCTCTCAGTTCCCTTTTCCTTTTCAGCTCATATTTGTACATTTAAAATCTATTCTTATTCATTCAATTTACACACTTACCTTTATTACAGAGTATCCATTGCCTTTATGATTTCTTATTTGGTCCAAGAAACATATTTTGGTGGGATTTTTTTTTCGTTGGTGGGTTGGGGTTTTTTAATATTTCTAATTATCATCTTCTCCCCCATCATTTGGCTTATTCTCATTATTATACTCTCTGACTCATTCTATTAAGCGTCCATTTAAACACTAGTATATCATTCCAGGTGCTGCTGTGTTAAAGTAGTACTGGCCATTATATAATTTTAAAGTAAAGGCATAACTTGTACTCCTTCTTCCTTTCAAAGAAATTAGAGCCAGGGCAAAACTGACTGTTAAAAATTCTCTATTGTGTTTCCAGTTGTGCATCTCTCCTGGTATGTAACCTTGGGATTTGTTTGTGCTTCTAATTTCAACCTCCAAGTTAGGATATTTCAATGCCTCTTTTAATTCTTGCTAGTGTACTTTAATTATTTGTCTTCATTTACAAGTCTTATTCCTCAGACCAGCAGAAATGATATTGCTAATTAAGTGTGTCTAACTGAAACACTAAGTGTGCTTTCAGGTCCATACAGGAGAACTACTAATAACCAAAGATAGTAAATTTTTTGAATACTAGATATATCAAATGGCTTCTAGGTTTTGCCTCTCCTTTTTCATCACTGGTTTTAAGTCACTTTTGCTGCCTCTGCATAGGGTTGCAGTAGCACCAGAAATGACTGTATGCTGCTCTTTTTTTTCTTTAGTCATCATTTATAATACAGTTAATGTTAAATTGAAATGTCAAGTGAATGTTCATTGTCCAGAACAAGATCCTCTAGACACCATTGAAAAAAAGCTCTAGAAAAATATCTCTAAGATTTTCTGCAGTTTGAAGGGCGTGTCTGCCCAAAGCTGCTCTGAGGGGAAGACTGGAATCACTGTATCTTTCTCTTCTCCTCTAGGCAGAAGTGGCCTGTACAGAAACTGTCACACTTCAGGGGTGACTGCCTGTCAGAACAGGGTGTCTGTGAGGATGGTGACGCACAGGCACCCTTTGCTATGTCACACAGTAAGTGTGACACGTATAGGGAACATCAGACTTCCTCCCTGTAAGCTGCAGTAGCATGGCTGCTCAATGGAAGGCACAGATTTCCAAATAAAAGCCAATCATGGGTGAAACTCCTCATGCTATTGCAGGTACCTGCAGTAAACATGTGAGAGAAGCTTTAAAGCCTTTCACTGAGAACAGGCCCAATATACCAAAGCTGTTCATTCTCTCAAACAAGGTTCTATCTAGGACTTAAAGATTCCTGAAAAGCATAAAAGTTGGCTGGATCATCTCACACTGGTAGATGTTCCAGGGGCTGTCCATGTATGTCATACTTGAATAGCAAGACTGCTAGAGAGCTTGCCATAGCTGAGGTAATTCTCTACTGCTAAAGCAACTTTTTAGACTTTTTCCTGGAGACATAACAGTGTGAGAAGTTAGGATCTGCAATCTTAATCTACTCAGAGCCTGAATGTTGGGAAGAGGGACTTATGAACAACAAACACAACTTCTTTCCAAGAGTTTCAGGGACATTATTGTATGGTAAGAGAACTGCCAAAGCTGAAGATAAAAAGGATCTCTCATAACCTGTATCACTTCAAAAATTGGTTAAACATGTCAAATTAGCTACTTTAATGTTCTTGGACACTTTGTTTCACGCGTTCTTCCAGCTCAGTAATGCCTTTTGAATTTTCCCTAAAACTGTTTCAACACATCAGCCATCCAGCTTTGCAAAGGGGAAGGTAGGAGCAGAAAGCTTTTTGACACTGCCATTTCCTTTAGGCACCTGACTCAAGTGGCACTTGAATGTCCCAGATTAGTCTTGATTTTCCATTTCAGGTCAAACCTTTTATTTCCTTCTATTAAGGAAGGACCCTTTGATTTTAATTACTCTGAGACAATCTTTCACTACATTTTCAAACCCTCTATGAAGCAGACCTATGATGTACATCTTAATTGTACTCTTCAAATTGAGGATTCCTGCTGTCCAGTCTTCGGGTGTATTTGACCTGCATCCTGAAATAGAGGTTTGTAGTTAACACACACCCACTCCAGCCCCCACCAAGCCTTTCTACGGAGCAGCATCTCCAATCAATAAGAACACAATTCCAGTGCAGATGTGGAGCAGCTAGTAGACTGTTACCCCTTCAGTCCTCTCAGGAGAGAATTGAGGGCAAGGCAGAGCATCTGGTTAAGACCATTAGTTGTTCACTTTGTGCCTTTCTTTCATTACAACTTTCAAATATGTACCCATCAATATAAACAAATGAGGCTCAAAAGAGCAATTAGATTAGCAGAATTTCAACACTTGTGGCTTTATAAAACTGTATCTGTCTTGTCTTGGCCAAGAAGAATCATTCTTATAATTCCATTTGATTAAGGATGCTTACCACCTCCTCAACAATTTGTTCACTGTTATCTCTATTGGTATGCATTCCCATATCCTTCTCCAATTTCTTATCACCAGTTGCTAGCTCTGGAGGAAAACAGCAAGAGGCATGACTAATGGGAGAGGGAAATTAGCCCACTTTCACACACCATCTCCAGTAAACCTGTACCTGACTAAAAGCCTTCAGTAGCAAGAAAGAATAATAGAAGGTAAAAATTACAGCTCAAGAGAGGCAAATCTCTGATTGATTCCTCACATGAAGGACACTGCAGGTATTCCCTGCAATGATGTTCTAAGTCCATCTCCTCTTACTGTACACCTAATGCTGCTCAATCCATACAGCTTTGGTATAATTATTGGCTTAACCTTAAATTGTCCTCTCACACAAAAGAGGAAAGGACCTTGCCCTCTGCATAGATGAGGTGTCAACTCTCTACAGTGAAGCATGACCTACTCCTGTTACTGCAAGGAGAAACCTCATGCAGATAGTGGAATTAAGCTAGTCTAAAAATACATCCAGCATCTTCTCTCTAACCGAGAAAGACAGATCACTGCTGGGATTAAAAACACAGCTTTACTGTCTGAAAGGGTTTTTCTTGTTCCTGTATTTCACTCTGTGTCAAAAAACTCACCTGAAAAACTCCAAGCTTAGAGTTGATTGTATGAATAAATGTTCTGAATAAGGAAATAGAAGAAAATACCATCGTTAATTTTAGCTAATGTGAGGAATTCTAAAACAAGCCAGTTACTCTCACAACAGATATCACACTCTGGGAAGAACAGGGTAATTTATGCTTGACAATGCAAAGTGTAATGCATGTATTTTCCATATTTATGCCAGATATATTATGATGCTATTCTTTATTTTCAGTTTATTGATCATTAATCTATCTGGTAAAACCCCACCTTCAAATAAAAAAAAAACCCTGATCATATGAGAAGTGTCAATCATTGGAGACAAAGACTGTT
Source organism: Scytalopus superciliaris (assembly GCA_013400415.1). Taxonomy (NCBI): domain Eukaryota; kingdom Metazoa; phylum Chordata; class Aves; order Passeriformes; family Rhinocryptidae; genus Scytalopus; species Scytalopus superciliaris. Next base: position 1,143,307 of record VXBX01002363.1, on the reverse strand, counting down.
AACAAGCTGAGTGCTGTGTACCTAATTAGGTTTGGATGAGCTAACTGCTCTCTGAATATGTCTTTCTGGGCTTCAGCTAGAAAACCATCCTCAGGGCACAGCTACCTTTCTGTTCTCACTGTGCAGCCTTTAATCTAGTAAACTTCCACCTCTGTCCTCAACAAATATTTTATTTCCTGAATTACAGGATGCTTGCTACATTCTTCTGCAAGACCACTTACCCTGATTCCATTTCTGCATTACATGTTTCTAGATTTAGCCATATCTGTGAATATATATATATATATATATTAAATATGTGTGTGTGTGTGTCCATATGATATACGACGTATGTATGGTATCTACCATATGAACATGAGCAAAAGAAGGCAAAGCAAAGAGGCAGACTACATAATTTCTGGAACAGCTGCATACTTTTCTGCAACAGCTTCTGGCAGTTGAAAGCAATCAAACACCTTGCTGCTTACAATAAAATAAATTCGGAAATTTTCTGTGATGGTTTAAAGAAACTAGAGGCTAAAACAAATTTCTTGTTGGGAGCAAGGGGAATCTTTCTTCATGTGCAAAGATCTCTATGGGAAAGAAAACAAGCCATGCCTCTCAATGATAGCTGAGCATTACTGCTTCATTATAGATGTTGGGTTTATCTTTTATATTTTTCTCTTTCATTGCCATCAAAAAAATCCCTTATGAAACTGAACCTAGAGAAACAAAACTAACTTTGAAGTTTAGTCCAGCATATTGATATTAATGGATTTTGGATCAGCTCTCATATAGCCATGTAATATTTGGGATAATATTTCTCTGCATATTAGAGGGACCTAAATGTTGTTATCAGATGGAAAAAGAAACACTGTCATCTTCGTTCATACTGACTTCAGGATGTATGAAGCATTGCTTTAAAAAAGCAGATTTGTTATGTTGTTATGGTGGTTGTTATGGTGTCACATACCTGGCAGAAATTAAGGTGGGTTTTTCTGAGGGTGTTTTTCTTTTAATGTGTATGCAGTGTACTTAAAGAAAAAAAGTGTCTTTTAAAATGCCTGGCTTCTAGCATCTAGGGCTTCTCTGGAAATGGCAGAATCTGGAAAAGATCTAAATGCTTGGTAGTCTCACAGCTTTAAACATTGATTATCCTCTCCCACCCCCCACCCCAGCACTCACACACACACCAGCTTGATGTCATGCCATATTCTACCTTCCATAGCAAATGTTCTTGTCCTAATTTGGTGTATGGTCACAACCACATTTTTCAGTAATGACTTTGACATGCAAAGGACATGATTCAGCAGGACCCTAAAGCATGTGCCTCCCTGGTAGCACATTTACATTCCTATTGATTTGAAAGGAGCTACTAAGCAACTGAGTGAGGTAAATACTTGGCCCTGTAAAGCCAGGGAAATACTTTAAACTATTGAATTAGAGTCTGACAAAGGGTAAGTACTGTGTTCCTTTATGAAGTTGTTTTATCATCATTTTCAGGGAAAAAATTAAACCAAGTGGACTTCAGGGTTCACGAGGTGACTACTGGAAATGATTGTTTCAGGGTAATAGAAACCTTTAGAAATCTTTTTTCCATGTTCTCTTGGAACTCCACCAGCCACAAGCACAATGGGGGGTGGAGGGAGGAAAGGCTTGCATCCCATTGTCTCCACAGGACTCCCTGTTCCCTACTGAACACCAGTGTCGATTTTTCCAATGGCTTACAGATTTGTCAGAGGGAGAGCATCTTTCTGCCAAAGATAATGTATATGCTTGGAGTGGATGGGTAAAGATGAAAATTGTGTTGCTCACATATGCTTGCTTGTTTTTTATGCATCTCATTAACCATTCCTTCCTTGTGGTTTGTGAATGCTTTGCTGTACTTAAGACTAAATTATATTAAATACTCATTTCAAATATCTCAACGAAGTAGTTTAGCTACAGGTATCCCAAAATGGTGTATGTACATCACTTTCTACAAATGTTTTTTTAAAGATCAGTGTTGAAATAAGTTTTCTAAAAAGCTCTCTCAGGTATTTTTGTGGGAGGTTTCTGGTGTCCGGTTTTTCTCCTCCTAGAATGTGACAAAGTGAAACTAAAGGAAAACATTTTCTGCCTCTTTTCTGAACTTATATTAACAGTGTGCTTTTTTTTTTCTTTTTTTTCCAAAGACCATTAAAATATTATTGCTAAATTTTAATCCCCTGATTATAAGGTCAGGCTAACACAAACAAAGTCCATTGAGGAGAAGCTGTTTTTATTAAGGCATTAATTTCAGTGATGCTGTGAAAGATTGTTCAAGCTGTCTCCTCCTGCATGGTATGGAAGGATAACTGGTTTAAAACTTAATACTGAGAGAATTATTCCTCAGCAGTATCTCAGAAACAGAACGCATATGTATTTTATAGCCTCTGTATGACCAGGGCATAGCTGGCTGAGAGAGACACTATGTAATAGCAGTCAGTGGCTAGAGACTTCAAGGGCCCGCAGTGAGAAGAGTGACTGGGGAGTGAACAAAAATAGTTAAGTTCTACTTTTGGGCCTTTATCAGCAACAGATTTTTCTTACTCATTCCTCTGTATTTGTCACTATTCAGCTACAATTCCACTTTGGCAAGCACTGCCACAGAGGAACCATCAGCACTAGTTTAAGTACTGTGTTTCCTGTCCTTCGAAAAAACCTTCAAACAGCCTTGCACTTGGCCTTGTTGAACCTCATGAAGTTCACACGGGCCCACCTCTCAAGTCTGTCCAGGTCCCACTGGATTGCATCCCTCCCCTCCAGTGTGTCACCCGTACCACATAGCTCGGTGTTGTAAGCAAATTTGCTGAGGGTGCACTCAATGCTACTGTGCTTGTCAACAAGATGTTATACAGTGCCCATCCCAATACCAGCCCCTGAGGAACACCACCCGTCCCTGGTCCACTTGGACAGGGAGCTGTTGATTCTGAGTGCAACCATCTACCAGTATATCCACCAGTTTGGGATCCATTGTCAAATCATGTCTCTCCAGTTTAGAGACGAGGATGTCATGAGGGACAAATGTCAAATGCTTTACTCATCTCCTGGCAGGGAACGTCTGTTGCTCTTGCCTTATCCACTAGCACGGTAACCTCATTATAGAAGACCACCAGAGTTGTCAGGCATGATTTGCCCTTAGTGAAGCAGTGCTGGCTGTCATCACTCACCTCCTCACTCTCCATCTGTTTCAGCATAGTTTTCAGGAGAATCTGCTCTGTGGTCTTGCCAGGTACCAAGATGAGACTGGCTGGCCTGTAGATTATGCTCTGTTGAAGAGTACACTATCAGAAAAGCACAAGGAAATGCTCTCCCCAGAAGAAATAGAATTTCTATCCTGGTTTTCTGCAACTGGAAATCAGAATGTCTGTCTCTTTGGGGCCTCTGCCCAGCTGAGACCGTAAATCTAAGTCATGTTGGGAAAATGACGGTGGGTTACTTTCGCAGATTCTTGAAAACAAACCATTGTCTTATGAAGACTGAATCAGCTTTGAAAAGAGTTCTGTTGCCAAGTTATTTTCATTGTATCTGCAGATTTCAGGAAAGCAGATTTTCTGAAGACAAGAGAGCAGAGTTGTGTGTTGTCTTTAGATGGCATTATAACCCAAAATGGCTGGGTGACCTCACTGGTAGTTCCAGCCAAAGGGCTGAACATGAACCGTAACAAGATAGAAAGCTGTGGGATGCATAAGGAAGATAGAACTGTTACAGGTGCAATGAACAGGCAGAAATGTTTGAGGGCAATTCCATCTGTCTCTGCCAAATTCTTGATGTCTTGTTTCCTCCTCGCTCAGCTTTCGGTACAATTGCTGATCAGGTTATAGTTATAGTAGAACAAAGACCGACTCTGTCTTCTGCCGTCAGGAGGGCATTGACTTTTGAAATGAATGCAGTTTCTGTGCTGTTTTGCAGTGCAACAAAAGCGGCATTTAAAAAAAAAAAATTGGAAGAGTTACAGTAATACTGATCCACCCCGCCCTCCCCTGAAAAAATCGCTTTTCTCTGTGTTTTGGATTACAATTAAAATTATCAGGAATAACCTCTGAAAAATTGTCTACTGCTGCTTGGCTGTTCACAGTAACTGGGCCTTGCACACTGCACAGCTCCCAGTGCTCCACAGTCAGAAGTTTTGTGCAGCAATTTCAAGTGTCCTCCTGTGAAAACAGCGGCTCTGGTTTTAGAACTAGAGCACTACCATAATATTATTTTTACTAGCTCAAGGTTCAATTTCAATACAATAATAAATAAAAAACCCCGTTGAAACAGTTCCTTAAAAATATAGTAGTTTTAAAAAGAAACTGCATAGATAGCAAGTCTTCCTGTTTAGGGAAGTGACTAAAGGCCATGCAGTCTCTCTCTCCCATAAATGAGGAAGAGGAGAAAGAGAGAAATGACAAGAATCAGTCACTGCTGTCCTGAATGATGAAGTTGGCACTCAACATCGTGTAAGTGGCCTGATCTGATCTGTAATGTGTGCATGCTGCTCTCAAGAAGGGGGTGCCTACAGTACTTTCAGGTGCATCGGGGCTGGCAGTTCATGTTATGATTCACTGTTTTTAGAAGCTGTGTAACCAAGTCTACTTTTGTCTAATTAGTGATAACTGTGATACTGTTAATATCTTCTGAGATAATGGGGCCAAAACTCGGATACTTCTTTTAGGGTAAGAAGAGTCAATTACCTTAAAACCAAAGCCCCCTTGGAAAAACAGCAATGAATTCTTGTCATTCTATGTTATGAATTTGACACATCCGGTAATACAATTAACGTTATCCCAGAATCACACTGTCCAAACTAAGTCCTTCTTGGCTATTCAAGATAAACTTAAATAAAACTCTGTGAGCTGGTTTTGAGTTGAGAATTTCCTAGAATCTGGCCTCTGCTTCACGTGGGCAGAGCCAGCCCAGCCCAGGTACGTGTGAGCTGGAGAGCTGCAAGCAATCTCTAAGTAACTGGCTTACCTAAAATATTCTTATTTCAAGCTTCCTTCCAAATCATTAGTAAAGTATTGACTTTAGTTTTAGTTTCTGTTTATCTTTAAGAAGGAGTATCTTGAAGCTCCTGTGTACCATTTCCTCCTTTCCATTACATATATTGATTTGCCAAAGGATATTATGTTGTGCTTGAGACTTACTCTCAGACTTTTAGTAAACTGGAAATTTGACAATTATAGGCTTTCAAAATTCAGATTGCAGTTGCAATTAATCCAGTGGGTTTTGCTCATATATTTAATAATTAATAGAAAACTAATTCTGAAAATGTAAATTAAATTATTGTCTACCCCCCTACAATGATTTATACTACACTACACTGCAAAAAACAGATAAAGGTGATTCTCTGAAGCATATACTGTTCAAAATAAGGCTATGATTTTATGAACTGTTTGAAGGTACTAGGTTTAAGTAACTTCGTAAGTGGTCTGACAGCCAAAAGCTACTGTGAGACTGCTTTCTGAAGGAATAACTACCCACTCACCTTCATAATATGCTTCTGGTGCATTTTGGTATACATTCAATAATGTAAACCTGTTATAAAGAACAAAGAATTTACTGTTCAGCAGTTTATTTTAAATGTTCTTGGGATGTTTTTGCTTTACCAAGAAAAGGTCTGAACTCAAACTCATATGTTTTTCTTGGAGAAGCCCACAATAATTTCATTAGAACTACCATAGAAGCTCATCTGAGTTTACTCTTTGTGTATATGGGAATGAATTTTTAGTTGTATTTATGAAGAGAGAGGTAAGAGATATGGAAGGGAAGGTTATCTGAGAGGAGCGGAAAGACATAAATAGCATGAGTGAAATCATTTTCAAATTCAGCTTCTTTTCAATTTCAGTACTGACAAAACTGGCATTAAGTTTCTCTCAGACTGGTTTTCTTTCCTTGAATCTGTCAGTCAGTTTTCTGGGATGACATATCCATGGATGGACAGAGTGGATGTCAGTATAACATCTCAGCAAAGTTAGTCCAACCCAGCCATTGCAGAAATGGCTTTTTCTCTCTGCTTGTTTACTGGCATTCCCACCCTGGAGGCTTCTCAGAGCTTTCCCAAGGCTCTAATACACTGCAAATGCATCACCTAACGCGTCAGCAAAGACGTGTGACCACACACCCCCTCTGTCACAAGCAGTCTCATTAGTCCTGCGCTTGAGAAAATGCTTCAAAACTTCTCTTCCTTTTCTAAGCGTAATTCATCACTGTATTATTCTACTCTTCTGCTGGTTTACAGCAACAGGTATCAAGTGAGATTGCTAAGTCATGCAGACGAAAACCAGCAATGAAACAGGCCTCCCCATTTGTCTGCCTCCTTCCCAGTTTTCTAGCTGTGCAACATCCACATGGCCTGTCTCTCCATGTAATTTCACCGATGTTCATCTCTGAAATGAATTCATCTTCATTTTTATATTTCTTGTCATTTAGACCATATTTAGGTGTCCCTATGATTCATCTTTTTGTGTATCAGCTAAAGTTTACTCTTTTCTTTATAGCTCTCATTCCTACTTGTGTCCTTAAAACTGTAATTACCATCCAACCGTGCAAAGCATTTGGGGGCAGTAATACAGAAAATAAAGGTGCAACACATAGCACGGTCAAATAGTTGTAGTTAAAGATTTGGAAATTGGGCCGGGGGGGCAGAGCTTCCTAATGTCATTCACATTCCTCCTGGTGTCTCCTTATTTATTTTCTGTAGAAATCATTAAATACACATGTAAAAATTAGAAGCATGTAAATTATGGGAGGAAACTAACCAACTTAAGTGCATGCCAGCATTTCAAAGCCAAGGTCATGTACTTTTAATGGTGCCCTAAAGGCCAGCATCCTACTGCTGCCTCCAATTCCCATTTATGAATTAGCAGGCATGGAAGGATAAACACAGCTGAGCTTAAGTTAACTCTTTCCCTAAACTGTGGGCCAGTCATTGATAATTTTGATTCTGAGGACCTGTTCATTTTGTATTTTGCTACTTGTACAACTGATTTTCAGAAAAGCAAACAAAACACTCATTTAATAATCTGCTTTATTTCTGCAAGTCTCCCCTGCCAGTGCATGTTCTTGTCACAAGTCTTCTCTGTAGATGTCCCTTTGAGGTTTTGGACCTGTGATAAAGAAGCGATGAGGCTGTACAACATCCTTGTCTATTCATTCAAACTCATATTGGCTTCCCTTTCCACTGTTGAAATTCATAGATGAGTAATCTCTCCCAAGGTACCCAAGACAAGTAGTCAGTAGCTTGAGGATGTTTTGGCTTCCTGACTCTTCCTGCTGATAATGGAGGAACTGCAGGAATTTAAAATTTATCATTTCCACTTCTCTGTGTAACAGAGGTGAAATGGGGAACTTCACCCCAGCTGCCTACCAAAATCCAGCTTTAGAAGAGCTATGATCCTATTACTCAGCTAAGTCTAGGTCATATATAAGAAGTGCCACTTCACCAAGCTAGTAGTTAAAAATGGACAGGGACTGACAAACATAAAAGATACTGACCTTTGGTTTTTTATTTTAAACTGATCATTGATTCCTTCAAATAATGTCAGGGACAGTCTCATTAAATTTTTCCATTCTGTTTGAGAAGAGGGTGTAAAACAAATTCCTCAGCATGTTAAGAGATTACATTAAAGTAAATATTTCCTCTTTGGTCAGGTGGGTCTGTTTTGGAATCAAGCCAGTTTGCTTTTATAAGTGAAAGCCTTTAGAGGAATTTCTACCCCACCCAGCCAGCTAGCACAGCTTTATTTAATGTTTTGAACCCTGCCTGGCTCCAGCAGATAATATCCATATTTATTGATACAGAGCCCTTGTGTGGCTGTGACCGTAAGCTCTTTGTGCTCAGCAATCTCACCCTGGTCATGTGCTGAAGGAAGCAGATGACTGGCCCTTCCCTCCCATCACATCCTTCACTATGAAGATGATATCTTCCAGCAGCCAGTGTGTACAGAAAAGATGCAAACAGGTGCTTTCAACAGGCAGGAAGGAAGGGAGAAAAATAAATAAACCTGAGTCTGCAAGAGAGGAAGAGGGCTGTGACACACTGTCCTTACTTTCGAATATCTTCCACTTTGACTTTTATCCCAGCCCTGCGACCAGCAAATCCTGTCTGTCTCAGATCCAATGAAAGGACTTTTGACTGGTTTAGAGAGTAGGACTAGAAAGTTATGTTTAAAACAAATAATAACACAACAAAGGGATATTCATTTAATAAACTAAAGGTTGCCATCAAGAGCTTTCCTGTGGACAAGCTATACTAGCCTTTGCCAGCTTTGCAAAATTAACCCAAGGTCTCTGAGTCATATTGGCTTTTTTCCATATTGCAGAAACACCTTTGTGTGCAGCAAAGATTTCAGTTGCTGCTGCAGCATCACACCCTCTTGTTTATGTCCTTTGATGTTTATGTAACCTTAAGTCTTGAGCCAATGACAAAGGTTTCATATTTTTTCACTAAAAATGTCAACCCACGTTTAAAAACAAAACAAAAAAGCCTAACCCTTCCCCTCAGAGAGGCCAACTCAGAAACATCTAAAACAAAGATCTTTAAAACCTGTATCTTGTTGCAGCATGTTAAAATAAACAACAAAAAAATTCATGGATTTCTGTCTAAACTGCCAGTATTTTCCCTAGTAACATACTTAAAATTATGCAGACGATATCATTGTCATTGATACTTTTGCTTTACAGCCTGCCTGCACATATGCTCATACATGTTTACATACCATCCAAAGAGGGGTATCTACATGCTGTTGTGATGAGAACAAGGGTAAGAACTGTTTTTAAAAATGAAAAAGGTCAGATAGATTTATTTCCTTTTTTTCCCATCTTATGAGTAAAGTAACTTTCCAGTTGTACTTAGTAATTCATGCAAAACTAGCCAGATCTACTGTGAATTATCACTGGAACTCACACAGTTGAAACCAATTAAAGTTAACTGAAGAAATCTGCCAAGTAAAGGCCTAAAGGAGAGCACCCAGTTTGGCAGGAAAGTGAAAAAAGCATACATAGTCTCTACTATAAGTACCATCTTTATATACAGCCTTGGAGTTATAGAAACTTGGGCTTTAAATTCACTGCAAACAATCCAAGTAGTCCCGAGGCAGTGAACTGCCCCAGAGGACACCACTGTCTATTTCCAAGCACAAGCTTTAATCACAGATTCACTACCTGCTTGTTTAAGCTCACCCTGAAGCTTCAACACCTTCACTTCTGTCCTTGCCATAAGGAAGGTCTCTGCTGTTTCAGTGCCCAGTTCAGTGCTCCCTTATGCAGCCTGGGAATGAGCACGTTTCAAACTCCCAAACGGCGAAAATACAAGTAAATCTGTACAACACAGCTGACCACAGATGGCTACAGAGTAAGAACTTGAGTAAATTCAGAGCAGAAGAGGAACCTGTCAACAGGTCATATTTGAGATACAGATTAGGAAATTATGTAATAAGGCAAGAAAATTCCTTCTGTATGATTTTTCTGATATTTCACTTCAGCAGCTCTTGATAGTGCACTTCTGACCAAAGCTTCTTGTTGTAAAGCTCTTTCACTCCTAAAGAATTTGGTAAAATCCCTCTGCATGGCACGTGTGTGTTGGCAATAGCTGTGCCCTGTTAGCTGTTCTCTACCTCAAGGTTAATTCTGACACTGAATATTTTTAGCAAACTGATTAATACTTGTTGGTCATTGTCATATAAGAAATGCCAATTCTGACTTTGTTTCAGGCTCTCAGAATGAATGAAAGGCAGGCACAGGAGCTAGAAAAAGTGTTTTAAAGAATAGGAAAGAAAATATATGTGTTACATGTGCCAAAACTCCAGCTATGTTGGCATTCAAACTGCCTTAAATTCTGACTGAATCTTGGACCAGATGGTTTAAAATAAAGGAGGAAGTTGATGTTTCAAGCCATTACCTTGGCTCTTTCATAAGATATCAATATTTCAAAAGTAAGAAAATTAAGTTGGGTTCTTCAACCAAAAAAACCTGAATTTTCCAGAGGGGTACAAACTTCATTTTGTCAACAAGTAGTGACATTTTCCCCCCCACTTAAATAACATTAGATTTTTGTATAACTTCAACCACTAGCTTTCTAAATTAATTTCTCCTGATTAAAATATTTTTCAGTATTATTGTTCCCTATCTCCAAGGAATACTTGCAAGACTCTTACTTCTGCTTACAGTCAGACGCAGTATCAGGCTATAAGAACTAAACCTATGTGCAAAATTACTAGCTGGATAGCTTTGGGTTTTGGTTGGTTGGGGGGTTTTGTTTGTTTTTAATAGTTTGTCTAAGCAAACTACTATTTTGTCTACATATATATGATAACCTTCTACCCCTCACATGCAATTGGGTTATTACAAGAGAGGGCAGGAAATCAGTGTGTGAGATCTGTCAAAGTCTCTCCGCTCTCACATGTCTCCCCTCTTTAGGCCTGTATCTCACAGCTCGAGCTTGGCACCATGTCCTCTCTCTTACTTTCTCAGTAGCTGTGCTGACACAGCGAGCTGACCTCAGCTGGCCCGCTGTCCAAATGCATCAGGACCTCAGGTTACTGGAAAGAGGTCACAGCATTGTAGTGGAGCTGGAGATGTGCTCCTACACAGCACTCCATCTTGAGACAAGCCCTGCTACAAGANATATATGTTTATATATGATTCCCTTCCTGCAGCCCACCATATGAGCATGTACCATGCAGTGTTACTCAGCAAGGAAGTGCGTGCCCTGTGAGAGGTGAGGGGAAAAAAGACAGTTCTGTTCTAAAAGTATGGTAATATATCAATTTTTTTGAAGCTTGAAAAGTCAGTCTGGATTTGTTGCGTACATTTGTAGTTTCTCAAGCTCTCAGCACTCTTGCATGCTGGCTTCCTTGCAGTACAGAAAGTTGCTCCACGGGCTTTACAGGGCAGCACACTTCTCACCTGCATGCTTTTCATAATCACGCTTGGTCTAATAGTTTTTGGTTTGGGTTTTTGAACCTGTGTCATAGAAAATCATACTTCCTCCAAATATTGATGTGCAGGCAGCTCTTTACTAAAACACATGGTTAAAACTACTCAGAAGAAACATAAATGAAAGATACAATGTACAACTATTGAGAAAATATTCTAGATACAAACAGGCTTTCCAGTGTATGGGGAGAAAGCCATTAGCAGACTCACCGAGAAGGTTTATAGCCTAACTCAAACTACAATTAGACTTCTGGTTGTCAGCAGGAAAGGATACTCAGAGTGCTGAAAGGCCTAGTAATGGTCCCTTCTGGCTTAAAAATTAACAGATAGAGATTAGAGTGTGTGACAGCTGGAAACCAGTATCAGAGATTTATTTATTGGTACAACTTGGTTAGGTGAGACTCTGGAAAGTAGCTGTGTAGCATCAGTACCTCCACAACACGGCAAAGCTGCCTTCAGACTAGCTTCCTTATCCACCAAGTTTTCCAAACACAGTAAAACTAGTACAAAACCAATCAAATCTGAAATTTCAAATGACCTTTCTGTATTAAACATAGTAATTTCAATTCATTCATTGCAGTGCTTTTACTAGAGCTCTTGATTATTTTATTAAGGAGATTTTACAATATCTGAATTTTATTCAGAAAACCCCATGTGCTCTATTTTATTACTGAGCACAATTTAATCAGAATGAACTGAAAGAAATAGATACAAGACTTCATATTTTAATTCTTTTTTTGCACTCAGTGGATTTTTTTCTAGACTGAACAGCAACACAAACCAATCATGTCTAGTGATCAACATTTTGGGTACTATGGTAGATGTCTAATAATCAATGTCAGAGTCAGATCTGTATTTTATTTGCTGTACCAAGAGATATTCTGAGAGATAAAGGACCTGCTTGGAGGTAGAAATCATTCAAATCAACATACAAATGATCTGGTGCCAACAGTTTGGAGTAGAACCTCATAATCACTTTAACAGTCCCTAAAACTTGATGTAAGCTACTGACTTTGTATTTTGTATGGCTTGTATTCTAGCGATGGATTCAATAGGACATATGGAAAAAAATTAAGGAGGGGATATAAGTGTTACTTTTTTCCCCCCTCAAAATAAATACTAAAGGGAGAAAAAGGTATTGGAAATGGATAACCAGGGGGTATGGCTTGGATTTGAAACAGTACTCGGACATGATTGGATAGAATTGGATTCTGGCTCTGCCATGCTATACTTAAGGTGGTACAGGTGTGAATCATCTGGTTTAACAAAGGAACATTTAAGAAATAATTAGGTTAGTTCAATTCAGGGATATAGGAGTCTAAAAGAAAAATGTGTGTCTCCTTAACAAATAGGGGAGAGCTTCTAGTTTGCTTCTAGATTGAAGCCCGCTGTGGAAGCACCAGTTGTTTTTGGTAGAAAATGTGGTGAAAATTGTATGCAGATTTCTCAAGAGAGAAAAATGAAACAGTCTAAAACTTACTTGAAACGTTCTAGAACTGTGTTTCAGTCTTTTGACATGCTTTCTATAAATAACCATTGCCAAACATGCAAGGTCTATTTTAAAATGTCATTTCTTGCGAGGGATTCCCACTATATTGTAGGTCTTACGCTACAACCCAGAATGTCCCCTCATCCTCCGTGTTGGATCTGGTGAGGGGTTTAGTTTATATAAGGGGTTGTTTCGGGTGGGGGGTGTTAATTTTTATTTGGGTTCTTTTTTAGCTCTGTAGCCGTTCGATAGGAATTAAGTGTGTCATGACCAGGGGGCTCCACCTCGGGACGGGGACACGTTTATCGCCTTATCAGGTTTTCATTTCAACGAATAAACCTGACAGGATTTTTCTAGAGTTAAATAAACGAGGGGTAATGCGATTCCCGGCCGGGAAAGGTACCTCGGTAGGAAGGTACGGAGTGCCCGGCCCGCCCTGCCCTCCGTCCCCCACTCCCCGCGGCGGGGCCCGGCCGGCGGCCGCGCTTCCCCGGGGCCCTCGGGGCTGTGCTCGGGGCCCCGCCGGGCCCTCGGGGCTGTGCCTGCCCGGCCATCGCTCGGGGCTGTGCCGGGGCCCTCGGGGCTGTGCCTGCCCGGCCCGGCCATCGCTCGGGGCTCCGCCGGGGCCCTCGGGGCTGTGCCTGCCCGGCCCGGCCATCGCTCGGGGCTGTGCCGGGGCCCTCGGGGCTGTGCCTGCCCGGCCCGGCCATCGCTCGGGGCTGTGCCGGGGCCCTCGGGGCTGTGCCTGCCCGGCCCGGCCATCGCTCGGGGCTGTGCCGGGGCCCTCGGGGCTGTGCCTGCCCGGCCCGGCCATCGCTCGGGGCTGTGCCGGGGCCCTCGGGGCTGTGCCTGCCCGGCCCGGCCATCGCTCGGGGCTGTGCCGGGGCCCTCGGGGCTGTGCCTGCCCGGCCCGGCCATCGCTCGGGGCTGTGCCGGGGCCCTCGGGGCTGTGCCTGCCCGGCCCGGCCATCGCTCGGGGCTGTGCCGGGGCCCTCGGGGCTGTGCCTGCCCGGCCCGGCCATCGCTCGGGGCTGTGCCGGGGCCCTCGGGGCTGTGCCTGCCCGGCCCGGCCATCGCTCGGGGCTGTGCCGGGGCCCTCGGGGCTGTGCCTGCCCGGCCCGGCCATCGCTCGGGGCTGTGCCGGGGCCCTCGGGGCTGTGCCTGCCCGGCC
>VXBX01002363.1:1110512-1129691 GCA_013400415.1 Scytalopus superciliaris | reverse complement strand
CGGGTCCGAGCCCGCCCGCAGCTCCCCGGTGGCCGCTGTGCCGCTTCCCGCTCGGGTTGGGATCCGCCGGCCACGTGGAGGCCCCGGGAGGGTGAAGGAGCCGGCCCTCCCTGCTCGCCGGGCTCGGACAGAGATGCCGGGCGGCGTCCGCGGGGGACACTCGTAGTACCTGGCAGTATTTGGGGGCAGGACGGTGGTTGTGGATGATAACCGAGCCATGCGAGTGTAAACCTTGCTGGGCTCGGAGTTCGCGTTAATGACTGTGGGAAAAGCGCTCGGGCTGTAAGCTGCACGTATCTTTAAACAGGGGTGAGAGAAGGAGGGCCAGGAGGCTCTTCCTCAGTGGCTCTAATATACTGGGCACAGAAGTGATGGGCGAAAATAATTGATTTCCTGTCCTCAACCATTACAGCTGCTTGGGCTGCATCTTTTGGAAATCCATACCTGACGTTGAAACTTCGGAATAAAATTACTCTTCAAAATCTTCAGTTATCTTTGTCTTTTTTGGGGCTATCTGTAGAAGTGTCCATGCTTGCTAGCTCTTAAACTCTTGCCTCTGACCTAAGAGTTAGAAATAATTCTGATTTCTAGCACTCTAAACTCTCTATGTCTGTCAGTAACAATCATAATGACGGGTTTTTTTACTAAGGATCTTGTAACACAGGGAACCTGTGATAACCTCAAGCCTGATACAGAGCTGAGAAATGCACACTGGAAGGCCTGGTTAGTTTTCAGACAAGCAGAAGCAGTTGTCATCTAGTTAGCAAAAGTAATTCCTGGTGTGGTCCCGCTGGTATGTTCTTGTATCTTTTTGGGTAGTAGTAACTGATTACAATGATGTGAAAGTAGAAAACTATTTCTTTACAAGACAGGTGTTAACTTTGCTTAAGAAGATGCTTTCCTTGAACTGTAAAGGGGAATAGTTAACTCAGTGTGGACTGATGCTACTCAACTCCAAGAATTAGAGTTATTAATGGTTGCTATTTAGGCTAATACTCTGATATGTTAATGTAAGCAAATAACGTGTAAAAGCTCTGTGGTTTCCAAGAATATTGACCATTGTTGCTATAGACTTTACTAGCTAAATTTTTGTTCTATAAAATAATGGTTGGAATAGAATTGGTGATGTGGTCCTGCAGCACTTCTATTTTAAACTGCTTTCAACTTAAACTTTTGAGGGGAAAAAGGTGTGCCGCCATGCTGTCTATTTCTAAAGGAAAATAGGGCCTGTATGTGTGGATATATACATGCAGGCTGTTAATTAATCATGTATGTTTGATGAGATTCAGAGTGTCAATTCCATATGGAATGTGCCTTAGTGTCCACAGAGGGTGGTTGTAAACGGGTTGTATGCAATTGCTTATCTGGAATAGGCAACATGAGAGGAGATTCTGGCTACGTTAGAAAAATTCTCCAAAACAGTGAGGTTCGTTTTAATTAATACTAGTGTAGGTATTTTTGCTTTTCAGGTTGGCTTAAATAAAAATGGGGTACTAATTTTGCATCATGTATCTAGTCAGTCATAAAATGTGCAATTATAGCAAAGTTGTGGTTTAAAGCAGTGCAAATGGTCACAGGCTTTGTCTTAACATTTGCTTTTCCCATTGCAAGAAGTAATCTAATGAGAGTGGATCATCAGGGTAATTCAAGCATGTTCTAGAAACTTCATGTGAAAGAGCACAGATCGTGGTGCTGACCATCATCTACTACAGTGCTTGGAAACACTTTAATTGGTGATTTCAAACTAAGATTCATGTGACTTTGTGACAGCATCTGTCTTCTAGAGTTACACGTGAAAAGTCAGCAGGAGAGTACTGAGCGCCTTGTATGTTAATAAACCAGTCTTTTTGAATGTTCAGAAGGACACCTTGGTAAGATACTTTTTGTGTAGTTTGACTTGCACAAGCAAGATAAATGTATGCAGATAGAAAATATATCCAACTTGGCATAGATGTCCTTTGTGGTCTTCACTAAGCAAGTCAAGCAACTGTAATTTAGCTATTTCTATTCATAATACAGTTTTTGCAAAGCAATGGCTGATTCAAGTATGAAGAGACCTTTTAACTCATGCCCAATTCACATGAACTTCAAGCTTGTGTGTATATAGTACCAAAGGAAGTATGTTCGGACTTGTTTGCCTTGGCTGTACAATTTTAATGTCGTTTGATCATGATTGTGCCTATTGTAAGGACTCTTATTCCTGTCTCTGTCACAGTTCTTACAGAAGTGGAAGTTTATTTTATTATATGGGCACTTGGTAAATCGGTGATAAGGTAAATCAGTCCAGATTTGAAAATGTTTATGTGTTGTCATCAGATGGAATTGCTGAATTAAAATTACGTAAGCTAATTAAAAGCTAAAATCCATGAAAGCTTTTCTGAGAAGTTACAATTAAGTCCTTAACTATGATGAAACTGAGTGGAAAGATCATGGCATCGGTACAAACTTATACAGTATCAGGGTTGGACAGACATAACTGCATGTGTCAGCAGTGAAAATGACACCAGAAGGAGAAAACCTCATTCCATTTTCTTCACAGTTTGACTGTCAACCATTGGAATGTTTGCAGTTATTTTATGGCATGTTTTCAGAATTGTCAAATGAACGTATCTTGACGTTTTGTAACACAGTTAAAAATGTCAGTAGAAGTTTCAGAGAAGGAAAGCTTGTGCAGGTGTGCTTTTCACAGGACTGACCTTTAGTTGCAGGGCAAGTTCTGTGAATACTGAGAATTTATGCCTTGTGGGAAGCAATTTCTGTTTTCGTAATGTGAAGGAAATCAGTATAACTTCCTGTTTTTTCTGTTGGAGTCCAAATTAATTTAGAGAGCAATTATTTAAAACAGTTTTATCATAGGAAAAGTATTCATCTTTGGGGGTGGGCTACTGAAGTTATCCTAAATGAGAACTAGTAATTTTATCTTGCTGATAAAGGCCTGAAGTAATACTTAATGCAGAAAGAGTTTAGATTTTTCTTAGGTCATTCTTAAATTGCAACTGAGATATTTGAAATACACCTAATGAAGTCTGATGAGGAAATGTGTACCAATTAGGCCAAGCTAATAAAAACAATTTTTTTCCTAAGTTTCAAAAACTGATTGAACTTCTGGAAACCATGTCCTGCCTATATTGCAACCTCCTAAAGGAAAGAAAGGTATGCACTGCGTCAGTCTGCCTATTCATAGTATTTTATGTGATATTGAATCAGTGCCACTTCTCTGGGGGTTTTTTTTATGCAATAAAAATCTAAGGA
Organism: Scytalopus superciliaris; assembly: GCA_013400415.1. Taxonomy (NCBI): domain Eukaryota; kingdom Metazoa; phylum Chordata; class Aves; order Passeriformes; family Rhinocryptidae; genus Scytalopus; species Scytalopus superciliaris. Next base: position 1,126,439 of record VXBX01002363.1, on the reverse strand, counting down.
GTAAAGTGTTTTGAAGTTACTTTTGTTACCCCTTGTGGTAATCCCAAGTCTGTACAGGTTTTAATACCCAGAAAGCTGGAAGGCAGCATGAAAGACTTGGAAGATGATGGTTTTTTGATGTCAGTCTCAAAGCTTATAAGAAGAGAGGTTGGAATTACGTGTAGGGTCTTGTACCCATGCTGGGGGACACGGTTCATTACACTGGAAATGTTCTCATCTTCTAGATACCACATTGTGCTGCCTCATCTTCTCCATTTTCTGGCTGTGTCTGTTGCTGCAGAGGAGGAATGACTCAGCTGTTGTCTTTTTTCTCTTCGCTACCGATGACCCAGGAGCTTCGTTCTCTCACATTTTCTGTAGCCTCATGAAGTTTGCTGTAGAAACCTCTTCCCCTCTTTTTCTTCTGTGTTGACTGTCACATGTCATTATTGAGCAAATTATCATGTATATACAAAATGTGGAATATTAGCTAGAGAGGAGTTAACCTCTGTAGTTTCTGGACTGTTAAGAGGTACAGAAAATCATACTCTGTAAGCATTAGTGCTCAAATGATAGATGTAGTTTTGAAGTAGCTGATACTAGGTAGCTAAACCAATCTAGAATTGAGATAAAGTCTGTGTAATACTGGAAGTTGATGTTTAACTGTGATCATGTCTGACAGTCATTAATCGATCTAAGTCTTGTGGTTAGATAAGATAAAATACACATGAGATAAAATGCTCTTCAGATTAAGAATATATGGAAGAAGTTTTATTCAAGATTGCAAAATTGGCATAGAATTGTAAATATACTCAACAGAGCCTTTGTGCAGTGTTTCTGCATGTAGGTTATAAATGCTTTAGGAATAGTTTTCAATCACAGTTCCTAGGAAGGACCACTATAATAAAACACAAATTCCAGGCAGGTGCTGTCATAGATCTTATATATAAAGATAGATATCTCAAGATTACCTGACTTGCACCACGTTCATAAACTGATCTTTACTGTGGTGATTATTAGTGGACAAAAGTAATGCCTTGAATTCTGAAAGATAACTGTAAATGATAAATTGTTTACAGCTGGTTATTTGATAACTATAAACAGCTCCTCTTAACCAAGATAACTGCTGATAATAGCATGCAGCTGTACTGAGATTAGAGTATTAAAGGAAAACAAAGGAAAAATATATGTAATCTTCAAGGTAGTCTCTCTGAATAGACTTCTTTCAATGTGATTCTCTGTGTGGATTTTTTTTTTAATAATGCCTATATCTTTGTTAATATTGATTTGCATTTTAAATAGGACTGAGTAGCACTGCATCCCAGGGTAACTGGTACTAGGGTTTTTTATTGTAGTAACCATATGTCATTTGTGCAACTGAAAGTTGAGTTCAATCCACCTTGCCAAAAACTGATAATGCCACAGCTGAGTGTTTCTGTAGTGGGAGTAGTGAGCAGGTTTGCCTTTAAGTCTGCCACTATAGGCGCTGCTTTATTCATATTCATTCATATAGAGCAGTCCAGAAAACCTTCTTTACTGTCAAGTGGAGTATTGTACTCTATATTTCACCTGATGGTTAAATTACTTCTCAAGGCTCTATGAAATTTCTGTAATCCGTTCCTGTCAAGGAAGAGCTCTTTTCATCAGGGCCCCACTACCTGGATAAGTATTCTCATTCCATGAAATGCAAACAGTATCATTTAGGCCATATACATTGGCTGGTTCTTTTTGCAGAATCTAGGAGCATTTTTCTGTGCTGCCCTGAACATCAGTCCTAAAAGTGCAATTTTAAATTGTACTAGCTAACACTAAAACTTAAAAAATGCTACTTGGCTACAGTCCAAATAGTGTGGTAGCCTTGCATTACCACATTTTGATACTAAAACTGAAATATTTCTATTTATTTGATGTCTGATATGTAAACAGGATTGAGTTTCCGAAGTGTTTTGAGGCAATTGTCTAATTGTGTTACATTAGCAGTGTCCACTTGCTCTCAGACCATATATTAAGTAAACACACAGTAGTTGCAGCAGGATGTATATACAAAATTTGTCTCTCCATTGTAATATGCCCAGAGCTAATTATTTGTTCACAGAGTTGCTCTCTTTGTACTCCGGATAAGAGATTGAGCTTTGCAAAGCATGTAGTCTAAATTTATGCATCAGGATTTCACAGAATATTCTGAGTTGGAAGGTACCCACAAGGATCATGGAGTCCAACTTTTAAGCCCATGTGGGGATCGGATGCACAGCTTGCTGTTCTCAGCACCGTGCTGGGACCAACTGAGCTAATCTCTAACCAGCTCATCTAATCTCAGGGTATCTGGGTCCTGCCCAGTGAGGTACAGAGTCTGAGCAGAGGTTCATTTAAGAGGCTCTAGGCAGAAATTCTTACGCTGGCCTTGGCTAACTGTATACGTTCAGTAGTAGGGAGAGGCATGTGAGGGGTTTATATGACTCTTAAAAGAACAGATTAAGGTGAGAAGCTTTAATAAGAGTGCAGCAACTATAGCAAATTACTATTCTGTTTCAAATCGTGGTTCAAATTAACTGCAGTAGACACTTGTGCTAGGTGACGTAAAATACTTTGAAGACCATATTTTGTCTTGTATTCCCCAAAGAAAATGCTGTTTTGTCAGTGCTAAGTGTCTGCTTAGTCTAACAAAAGACTGTAGTATGGTAGGTTTAGTCTTTGGTGCATAGGAACGCCTCTTGGTTTAACTGTTGGGTAGTTTAAGCCAAGAACCCCTTAAAAATTTATAGATTTAATATTTTAATGTTTGGGGGAGGGGGGGGGTTGGTGTATTTTTGTTTTGTTAATTGGGCTATGGACAAATCAAAATAGTGCTTTGGAATGAAGCAGTACTGCCATTGTGTTCTTAAAACAGTAATAAAATTGAAAAAGGCAGTTCATCACTTGTTTGTGGAAAATTCTGAGAGTTTATGTAAATAATTTACTGGAATTTTCTCTCACTGTAGCGTAATTGTTAATAAATTCAGAATGTGGACATGACAGGCAAGGGATTAATGGTATTTTATAAATAAAATATTCTCAAAGTGAAACATCAAGAGGAGTACATTGTTCTTCAAGTAAAAGGACTGTATTTAAATGAAAAAAACTGACATTTTTTGCTGAATTTTTGCCCACATCTTGTAAAATATGTCATACAGTAGTTCTAAGCAGTGATTGAATAACAGTGAAATACCAAAATGATATCTCATGTGCTCTGCAGTTTTTTATTCTGTACGTCCAGTTACAGTTTGCTTTGGTTTTGCTTTTCTTGTCAACAAGCAAAGCAAGACCCTTAATGTTTTTGCCTCACATATTACCACTAATATACTTTCTAAACATTGCATTTACCTTATAAAAGTGCACGTAGTTTAATCAGGAATTTATAGACTTATGAAACAGGAATTTTTTTTTTTCTTTTTTTTGTGCTTTTCTTTGAGGATACAGTTATGTTATTCAGAGATTGGATATATTGCTGGCTTTGCCAAATTTTGGGGGGTTGGAGGGGGGGGGAAGGCATTTCAGCCTTTATTATTCTGGCATCACGTCACGAGATTTCCCTCTATATTGAGAATGTCTCTGATCAGGGATGTGTGTATAGCATTCCTAGGTACGGATGACAAATAAACATTGAAATATTGTCGGTATTTACTGAAGTATTTCAGCTCCTTAACCTAGCAATGAGGTGTCCTGCTATTTTTCAGCATGCTGTTCTAGAGATCTAGAAGAAACAAAGGTAAGGCCTCTGACTTTTTTAGCAGCTCATAAATGTATAGGTCTCTTCAGCTGTGATTAACTGGAATCAAAAGTTTGTTCTCAGGATTAAACTCTTGCACTGCTTAACCATATTTTAACATGAGCTATTTTTCATGTTAAATTCAGAGGTGTAGATGGCCTGTATCTGCCTTGATTCTTAGCTTGTTCTTCCAGGGGATTTTAATTTTTCTGATGTGTTAAACACATAATTTGACATACAGTACCTTGAATTGGCTTGATTTTGTAGAAGAGATGTGCAACCCTGTTCATATAATGCATTTACTTTGGATAGTTGTAAGATGATTGCAGTGAAGTATTCTGTAATCTGGCTGTGATATGCTCACCAGACTGGAAGGGGCTGGGGTGCTCCTACCAAAAAGAGAAAGAGGGAGGGTATTTTTAACAGAAAATGTTGACATCTCTATCCGTGGAATAATAAAGCATTTGTTACAGAATCTCATGTTTACATGCTGTGATTCTTAAATATTTTTGAAGTTGAACAGGTAATCTAAAGGTCACAGCTAAATGTTGGCCCTTTGATTTGAGAGGCAGACACCAGCTTTTGTTTCATTTCAACTGCGTGGCAAAGAGCATAAAATGCCTTTCTGTGAGAAATTTGATCACCCATAATTTCAGTGGTATGCTGCCAAGCCATTTCTGTTCATCAGAAAGAGAACAGCTACAAATATTTTACATCAGCCATTGTGGAATGTGCCTCTTGCATAGTCAGAATAGTCTTGTTCTTCCAAATTACTGGGTTTGTTTTGAGATACGCTTACCAATCACTTTTGTTAAAGGTTAGAGACAGCAAGTAGCTTTTTTTAATTTATTTTTTTAAACTGTTTCTTTTACCATAGTATGGCAGTAGAAACAATTTCAAAATTTAATTCTGGAAAAATCAGAAGTTGGTTCATTTGCGTATTAATTAAACTTGACAGGTTTCGTATAATTAGGAGGATGTATTGAAGTAGTAGGTTCCTGATAAAAAGTGTTCTTTCTTTACAGAAATGGGGTATGGAAATTACAGATAGTCTAAACTACAGAGAACTAAAGATGTAAAATGAAGAAAGCCCCACTGGCAACAACAGTCAATGAAGATGAAAGATGTCCGTGATCCAGGGAGTAACATAGGAAACATTAATGGCCTAGTGATCCCTCTGAGAAGGGTGGTGACCACCATAATATTGAACCAAATCAACAGTTACTCCAGAAAATCATTGTAATTAAAATTATAATGAAAGGAAGAAGACATGGTTACGCTCAAGAAAAATTACAGAGGAGCATCCATATTTCTAGAGAGGTATTAGAAGAAGCATGTACCAAATTACAGTTGCTGCAAAAGCCAGGAACTAATATTGGATCAAATTATTATGCTACACAGTGTAGTCTAGGTTGGATATATCTTACTGCAATGTAGTTTTAGAAAAACTGTGAACACAGCCCCACTTTCCATAGGATCTGTCCTTGCCTGTCTGCATTGCTATTAGAATGTACCTGCAATTGCAAGGTAATGGACACAGGGAAGTACATCTATATAATGATATTTTTAAGATTGCAATTTTAGCCCATCAGTATTTCTAATTTGATTGGCTAAGAAGCCATCTCTGCTTGTATTTTAGATGAAGGCTCTCAGGATTGTACTTTCTTTTCCTTCTTCTGTCTAATCTTGTACTAAGAGTAATCTTGGGTATTAAATACTACATTTTCATTATTTTAACTCAAGTTGTCCCTTCAAAGTTGTTTAATACCTTTTTAAGAAAGGTTAGTAGTTCGTAATGAGTGATTTCTTTGAAGCCATTCAGTATTTGTATCCATTGGAATGGTTGCCTCGATCATCACACAGACCTGTAATGGATAGCCTCGTAGACATTTCAGAATAATCTTGGCTAAAATAAATGAGAGCCAGGAAATGTCATGACTTCTGTTGGGGTCTCAGTAGGAATGTGGTTGGTGAACATGACACATATTGGTTCAGCTGGGCATTTTCTTGGTGGATCTGCCTGTTGAAATATGTAAAAGTATTCTATGTCATGTGTCAGACCGGTTAGGTGTTGCTTCTGAATCTGCTGAGACATCTTCATGAACACTTCTGTCCCCCACAATTACGGAACAAAGACACATTTGGGAGCCCGCTGATTCAAGATGTGAATGGCTTCAGTAGCTGCCTGTTGTCTGAGAGTAGTAGTTCTCCTGGTTTGTACTCTTGACTGAATGAATTTATTAAGAAGAATTTGAATGGCATGTGGACAGAGTGCCTTATAAAAGTCAGTGATGGTGGTTTGTTAATTAAATTATTAAAAAATGCAGATTTGAGTCAATGGTATATATTGACAAGTAAAGAATTTGAAACCCCTTCCTTTTAGAAATGGCCTTTATAGTAAGCCAGGCACTGGTTTAGCATAGCACATGTAAGAGAAACATTCTTTAGTCCCATATTTCAATGGACCTTCATAATTGATAGCTTTTGAAAATCTATTTTTATGTTTTCTTAAGGTGAGAGGAGTCATTGGCTTAATAGTAGACATGCATAATTCCTTTTTGGCTTTAGCTGTGATAGAGGATTTTTTATTATAATAGTGTAGGTATTAAACACACATCAAAGACATGCCTTTTAACATACCACAAGTATTATATCATAGTGCAAGGATGAAGTAGCTGTAGTGGTTTAAGTTATAGTAAAAATAAAAATGCTACAACTGGTTTTAACACTTTATTGGAAACGTTATATTCTGTTTTGAAGGGAAAGTTGGAGAAATTATTCTCAAATGGCTTTCAGTACAAAATAAACCCACTGCTGTTTTTTCAGTGTTATTTGAGTACATTTTGAGGTGTTTTATTTGTGCTATATTGAAATACTCTGTTAAACTACAAATCAGCCAGATCAGTAACTGGTGTTCCCACCTAAAGCAAGGTGGCTCTTTTTTGTGTGGATTGTGGTGTTTGTCCAGCTGCACAGTGAACCAGATAGGAAAAGTAATCTGTCTTGAAAATAATCTTCTTTTCTTTTTCTGGGCTATTTTTCAGCAGAATCTAGTTGTACAGCTGCACAGTGAACAGATCAGCAAACAAATGTGCTGGTATACAGAAATGGTTTTGTGGGAATGGGAATAGAAGCGTGAAGCAGTGGGGGAGGGCAGATTTAAGTGCAACACTGTCTTAAAATATTTTTGAACATCAGCCTTAGTTTTAAGCAAAGTATTTGCTTACTTTCAGTAGGAAAATATTAAATTACAGGAGTAACTGAATCGTTTTTTTAAGTATTTGAGTCTTACAAGCACTGGTTGGTATCTTAATAGGACCTGATGGAGCAGTAGAGTATTGGCACAGAAGCAGACTAGCTCTGTTACAGATTTTGTGCATTAATAGGTGTTTTATGGACTACATATAGTTTATATATGAAAGACTGAAAATTAATGTATGATAAGCAGAACTAATACTTATAGAAGTATAGAAGCAACTATTGAATTTTTATTCTTCTGAGCTCTGAGAAAGAGTCTGTACTCAGCAATTTCTTACAAATAACTGTCTCTGCAGAAAGCTGTCCATTTTTTTATCCTTTCAAAATAAACTGAATAACTGAACTAGTAGATTGCTACTTTTTTGGTTTAGGACTGGGCGTTTCAAATACTTCACAACTGAGATTTTTAAAAAATTTTCATGGTGTGTTCAGTTATGCATAAATGCTTTGTGTACTATTTAAGTCTTATCTGGTATTAACTTAGCAAATAGGGCTTGGATCAATTAGTCAGTGGTCTGTTCTTAAAAAGTGCCCCTCCTACTGGGCTGTAGGTTTTCAAATGAATGAGTTTTGCTTAAATCCACAAACCTGTTTCACTGAAATTGAAGAGGGAAGAAAATACAGGAGATGGGTGAGAACTAAAGTTAGAAATGGTTAATTTTAACTTTTTAGATTTGTATCATGTTTTCCCATTTGTATATGCAGAAGCTAATGTCAGTTTGACTGATAAAGCAAATTAAAATGTTTTTGTGGCTTTCTTAAAATGCCTTTTTGTAACAGCAGTATATTAATTTCATATTAATATTTTTTTTAAATAATCTTAAAAACGTGTGCTAGATTAATAGGGCTGTGTATTCTAGCATTTGTTAAAAACATGAAATGTAGGAAATAAGAGAGTAAGAAGAAATAAGAGTAAGTTCATTTGGATTTTCAGATTCCAGGCTTTTTTTTTAACCAAGTATGAGTATGAAGTATTGCACAGTTTGGGGGAGGTGCAGACATCTCTACTGCATGTACATTGGAGTGAATACCTGCAATATAGAAAAGCATTAAAATTTTCAGGAATTGTAAGAAAAACTGAGTTTATGCAGTCAGTAACTTTATTTTGAGAAATATTTCTCTTTTTAAAAAATTGACATTTCTCATAGAGCTGTTACTCTGTGCAGTTCTTAATAGAACTTAATTACACAAGTCCTTAACTTCTCACTGCTGAGCAGAGACAATATCTTAGTTTGGTAAGAATATTGCTTTGTCTTTATTTTTAACGCCTTTTGTCTTTCTGGGTTCTCTCCTACCTTAGCTGAAGCATGTGTTTGGTGTGGAACTTGTAGTTGCCCATGAAGTATTGCTAAGTCACTTTACTTATTGTGGCATTTGAGATGAGCAGCTCAGAGGAGTCAAAGCCGTTTTTTTCACAATGGGCAGAGCATTCTTCAGAGAAAGCAAGGAAAGAAAGTTGAACAACAAGGGAGAGAAACCGAAATAACTTGGGAAGGAGCGTGGGAAAGGGAGAAATCAGTGCATTTCTGTTACAAATATTTCAGGTTATTAAAATTGTTGGGAGCAGACAGGAAAACGGGTTGGGGGAAGAAAGCTGGGCACTTAAAATATTCCAGTCAGCACTGTACACTAAGAAGAATTCTGTAATATGTGGGTTGCAAGTGCTAAAATGATAGTTGTGGGTTTCAGTTGAGTTTGCATTTTGTATGACCACGTAATTTGAATCCAAGTTGGTTGTTTTAAGTAAAGCCTAACTCTTGAACTAGTTTTCTAGCTTCAGTGAAGCAGTTGATTATACATAAACAAAAATGTCACCCAAAATCATGTTCGTATTCCATGCTTTAAGTAATAAATAACATACTGTATAAAAGAGAACAGCTGAAATAGTAGGCACTGTGGATAAGTTTCAGAAGTTCAAGGGAAAGTGAATGAAAAAGGCTTTAAAGAAACACAGAACTAAACCTGACTATTATCAGAGGTGCCTTTAATTTAATAGATGAAACACCCTAGGCAGACAGTGGTTTAGCATAGAGATGGGGGTGAGTTTTCCATGCAGAGAGGGGTAACTGTGCTTATGTGCTGCTCACGTACTTTGACCACAAGCATCATATTTAACAGCCTTGTGTATGGATATCAGTGATCTGACAGTGTGATGTAGTATGAGTGATCTGCTTGCCCTGATGAACAGGGAGGGGGTGCCCTGGGCAGCACTGTGGACCAGTTCTGAAATGCACACCGGTGGGGCACACTGTCCATCTTTTCCACACATACACATTGTTCTGACTTTGGAGCTCGGGTTAGGGTGAGGTTGTTCCACTGGTGTCGTGAAGGACCGTCTTGTTCTTATGTGCAGCTCAGCAAAACATCACAGCTGCTGTTATCTCCAGCCCTGCCCTTTGCGGGGCTGTGATTTCTTACCAACATCCAGGAGAACCTTTCCCTGCTGCCTCTGGGTGTTGGGTGCCCGCCCATCACAGAGCTGTGGAGGGAAGGAGGGGCACAGCAGGGAACCAAATGAGTCAACAGATTTAGGCAAAGGCTGACAGCAGTAATGGGAAGAATCCTTTTCAGCTTTGGTGTAGCCTTGTCCTCAGGCTGCCCTTCCATATTCTCTGGAAGGTGTTTGAGAGTCTTAATGTTCCTATATTGAGATCAGCTGTACAGAATTTTGTGCCACTGAAATGTACAGAATTTGGACTTCAGCATTCTGGTATTTTACACATATGAATAGTGCCTGAGAGGTTAAACATAACAGCTGTTTATACTTGCCTAGAGAATAATGAAGCTTGCCTAGAAATAAATAATGAACTGTTTAGGGTTGGGTTTTTTGATACTTGTTATTATGGGTGCATTTATTTGTAAGCATCTTTGTTCTGTGACAAGAATTGCAATAGAAGATACAGAATATTACATAATAGAAGATAAAAATATTGTGCTAGGGTTATAACTATATAAATTGAAAATAGTGACACAGGTATTTGAATTCAGAATTGGTCTGATAATGCTCAGCTCTTGTATTTCAGCAATGAGTTATGATCATAGGTGACAAACTATTTTAACCATTAGGGCATTGAAAGCTAAACACCACAATTAGGGATGCATGACTAAAGTTTCCAAGTAATGTATTAGTAGTATTGTATGAGACAGTCACATGAAAAAGATCATGAGGTTGTGAAAAGGATTACGATCATGCTTTAGTCATGAATTTCCTGGTAGAGATATTTTAGTCTGGATCATGCTTGTTTAAATGAGAATAATTTGACTTTGCTTGTTCTGGTTATATGACCAGTATGTGGCAAAGGGAGAGAAAAGCTGTCTTACCTACAAAAAGTAGTATCCTTTGAGTAACTGAATTTTAACTAAAGTTGCAATGCTCTTTTTCAGTACTGAGAAACTGAAGTAAGAAAGCTTCTTGAACAGTTTCCTGGAGCATTACAGTATACAGCATGTACTTACCTGTTGCTGCCATCTTCTATGCAAGCACAGAGAAGTTCATCTTTCTCCCAGGGCTTTCATTTGTCTTGCATGTACCGTAACTGCTTATTCCAGATCCCAAACCTGCTCTTCACATTAAGTAACATTCAACATTGTAAATCCTCAGTTGATGAAAATCAGCATATTCCTAAAGAAATGTGGAGCTCTCTTGATCTGTCAACAGTCATATTCCTGATTACTGCCAGAATGTTTCTGCTTCCTGGCATGCTGTCAGAGCCCACGTTCTCATCCTGCATAAGAAAAAGCATATGTTCTTTATTTAAAGGTGTTTTCAGGCAGTCACACAATCTGAGGGTTGACTCAGTCCAGTGACTCTTGGCTAAAGATTTGCAACCTATCTCCTTCTACTCCACCAGTGCCAGCATTTACCTGTTTCCTCAAAGGAAAATGGAAAAGGCTTCTGGAAGATGTTTGAGATACTTGTGATTTTTCTGTACTAATCCTAGAGATGTATTTATAAAAACATTAGGGATGCCTTCAATAGAGCCTGTGAGTGAAAAAGACTATATGAAAATGATATCCAAGTAAATTTTGAGGATGTACTCATCATACTAAACTACTTGAAAAAGTTTGTCACAGCCCTTAAATCAGTAACTGGAATGTAGGGAATTGAACTGGAGACAAACTACAGTCATTCCAGACTGGTGTTTGAACAGTTGTTTATAAAAGAAATCGGTAATGTACAATAATTAGCCATTGACCTATCTGATGTCCCTAGGACCAACTCTGATGCAGATGCCTCCATTTGACAGATATTCTTCCTACATTTCTCAGTGGGACAGTATGCAAAAGTGAGTTCTGCCTTTTCTTAATTTTGTAAGCATTTGAAGCTTAGTGAAAAGTGAATTTTCATATTTTGTATCTGTGGAGGTTAACAGGAGAAAGATTTTCCCAAGTCTTCTGTGTTGATTCAGTTATTTGCTGTATAAAGTCATTAGAAGGGAGCCCTTTCCTGTTTTTCTTGATTGCTTTTCTCTTCCAACCTGTTGCAAATGTAGGAGCTTCCAACAGGCTTTGTGTGTGTGTGTAATAATGTGGTTGCAGGTATTTAAGCACAAAACAGCAAGCTGGTATTTGCGGAAATTAAGGTGGACTTTGTTTGTGGTTTGCTGCACATCACTTTCCTGACCAATTTCACAAACAACATTTTAGTTAGCGGGGGGCTTGGGAAGGACAGCTGAATTTACCATGTCTTGTTTGAAAGTCAGTGGTATTTTAAGATGTGTTCACCAGGTCTTTATGAATGTAGGGTTGGGGACAGCTGTAGTCAAAACCCACATAAGGAACTGAAACCACTGTCAGTGTTAAAATACAAAAACATGCTTGCCCTGTTTGCTGTTATCTTACATCCTTGCATTTGCTGCAGTGTCTTGGGAGCATCAAAGTGTACAAAAAACAGGGTGGAAGGAGCTTCTGCCCATATGCTTTCACTCAGGTCTCATTTCCTTATCAGCCATATTCTGAATTTAACTAGTTGTGTGTAAAAAGCCCTACTTCTGTACTTGTTTCCTGATTTCTGTATTTTAGTCAGCCCCATTAAACTGTTCTTACTCATCCTGTGGCTGTTCAGTTTGACTGGGAAGCTCTGGGCTGCTTTCTCTTTGCTGCCAGCTCCTTTGCTGGTAGCAGGGCTGGATTTTCTACTACAGTTATCTAGCAGAACTGTTGTAAATGTTACACGTTTCATTGGCTTGGTACCAAGCAGAACAAATGAAGTGTTTCTAGAAAACCCTGGCAGTGTTTATATGGTTACTTATTTTAAAAGAAAACATGCATTTTAAGGTTAATTTTTACCCAAATTAAGTCTCTAGATAGTAGAAGTCATAAAGTACAGTTCTTGGTTTATATTTAGCTCTCTAGTTTGCTAACATTTTTACATACACTTGGGTTTTTTCTTAAGTTTATTTTATAATAATTATTCTAATTTTATATATATATATATATATATATGTATTTATTGGCAGATGTAAACAAGATACCTGTCATATTTTGTAAATGAATGAATTATTTTCAGTTCTAAACACAAGATACACATCTACAATGTCTTCATAATTTGATGTTGAATAGTAAGTTTCTTACATGTAACACTAAATTGAAAACTGCATCGGGTAGATTATATGATTTCTAAAAATCAGTACTAACTACTTTGAGCTAGATGGTATCAGCATTAACAGTATTTTTTGAGTTGCATTAGCAGATGTTTTCCATATAACCTTATTTTTAACTGAATGTCCACAAAGGTCTTTGAAATCAGTAAACCTATGTAAGTAAAAAGTGTTAAAAATATGAACATTTCAGCAGTACAATGAACTTGGTTAATGACAGCTTATTTTAAAATTGGTAATGGCCCGTTTCAAAATAGGGAATTGTGCAGTGTGTGTTCAGTGGAGGTGCTTTAGCAGCACAGAAGAGAGCAAATTATCTGCCTGTCACCCCCATGAACAAGAAAATACAGTATTGTTACTTTAAAACTATTTTTATTCCTTTGTAACTTGGGTTTTAGCAAGATTTTCAGCAATTTAGGTTATCATAAGCATAGATGCCTTTGAAAACGTACACAGAAATGTTATGACTGACTGTAAATTCTGTAAATCTTGTAATTGCCTCCTGTAAGTATGGTATGTAAAGCAGGGTCTATCTTACTGTTGGATAAGAAATGTACACTAATGCAATTTCTGCAATAAAAGTACTGCAATTGTTATTCTTTTAATGCCAATATATAAAAAGTTTTGGGAGCCATTCAATTAGGATAAGTAAATACCAGACTGATATGTAGCACAAATGCTGAGACTGCTTTTACACCTGAGTGCTTCCCCTTGTGTTTCTTGTAGGAAACAGAGATGAAGGTACACGTGCACACAAAATTTTGCATCATTTGTTTGCTGACATTTATCTTTCATCAGTGCAATCATTGCCATGGGGATGGACATAACAGTGGTCCTAAAAAGGATCGTGGACACTACCACAATGACTATCAGATCTCAAATGAATCATACTTTCAGAATGGAGGAACAGAATCTATGCCAAGTAAATTTTCAACGTTGGAAGCTGAAAATGAACAAAAATACTACATTGAAAAGATTTTTGATCGTTATGGTGAAAATGGAAGATTATCTTTTTTCGGCCTAGAAAAACTGTTAATAAGCCTTGGTTTAGGAGAGGTAAAAGTAGTGATGATAAATCATGATGATATTGGCCATGATCATGTTTCTCACTTATATGCTTTAGAAGTACAGGAAGGAAAGCATTTTCACTCTCACAACCGTCCTCACAGCCGCTCAGATTCAGAAAACCAAACCACGATTGGTATGTCTGCAAAGAGAAATCACAAATGTGACCCTGAGAGAGAGACAGTAGTGCCATCAGTAAAAGATGATGGCAAACACATTCATGACCAAAGCCGCCGCCATCATCATCACCACTCACGCCCACATCGCCATGACCATAATGGCACACATCATTCTCGGAATGACTCAGTTAGTCATCGTGAACACGGAGAACAGAACCACGAACCTTCAACAGAGACAAACACAACACAGGATCAGCCAGAAAGAAAACAGCGGAAACAGAAGAAGAAGCAAAAGAAGATCAGTGAGACTTCGGGAGATGCTACCTGGGATTATGCCCCAGATCACGATCCCGGTGATCAGTATGAGCACAATCGTGTTCATAAACACGATCATGTACATGATGCATCTCACTTGCACGTGCACCATCATGACCACAGCAGTGATCGTTCTACTAGTCATGGACATCAAGATGCCAGTTTAGGTCATAACGATGGACACCGAAATACCAGCAAGAGAGAGGCACCTCATAAGCAGATCAGTGTAAGAAAACGTGCTCTTTTTTCAACACGTAGCCACAAGGATCACAGTGAAGATGAACGTGATCGTGAAGAGGTGAGTATGAAATGGAGAGCCAGTAAGTTGACTTTCACTGTTGTTATATTTTGCTGTCTGTAACATACTGTGTTAGATAACAATTGAAGGTGAATACCCACAAATGACAGAGAATCATGTTTGTGGTATAGTACAGGCTGCAGAGTGAAAATGCTAGAGGTCACTGTCACAGTTTTGACTTTACTTTGAATTTTCACATCTGCCTGCCTGTAACTCGTCTTTGCTCAGAGATCTATCTTCTTGCCAATTTATCTGTCTGAAGCTGATCCTTAGAAGCTTTCCGAGATACCCTGCTTACAGGTGAGGTTTTTCCCTTCCCAGTATTCATGAATACTGCCACAACACACACTGGTTTTGGACTTCTTTCTGAATCTGAGACCAGTGACATTTTTGAAAACTGTACAGACACGCTTTCCTAAAAGAAATACCTGCATGTTTTCAAAATGCTTCTAATGCCTTTGCACTAAGAGATTATGAAACAGTTGTAGATGTAGCATCTGTAGCACTGTGCTCAGTGTAAGATCTTTATTTCTTTATTTCATCCATTATTTCTACCAGCACCATAAATATACTTTCCTTTCCCCTTACTACAGGGGCGGGATAACATGATACCATAGTTTTAAACTGGAAGTCAGGATAGGAAAGAATGGAGTGAGTGCTAAATTTAAGTTTTTAAACTGAATTAGAAAGTTTAAGTTATTAAACAGAAGGTTGGTAGGTAAACAGAAGTGTTAGTAAACCTACTTTGTATTTACATTCTTGCACTCATACCTGTTGCTCTCTCTTCATTGATTTTACTGTGTAATGGTAAAGAACAAGGAAATTCATTTTCATTTGTATTTATCAAAAATTATATAGGTGTTGGGAGACTTGAATTTGTAGCACAGACCTTTTTACTGTTTCTTTCCCCTCATAAAACACTTAGATCAGCTTAAGACATGTTTTAGCACTGGTGGAACATTTGGGCCAAAGTTTTTGCTTTCTGTGTTCTCAATTAATATGCTAAATTTTCCATAACTGTGTTTTTTTTGTACAATTTGTTTGCAGTGCTTAAATGCTACCCAGCTGCTACGGTACTATGGTCTGGAAACCAGCTCACTAATATCTCCTGAATTGTTCGTGTACATGTGTCCTGCTTTGCTATACCAGATTGAGAGGAGGCTTTGTATTGTACATTATGATGAGCTTGAAGATGTTATGAAAACTAAAAATGCTTCAATCGAGAATAAAGATAAAACAGGTGCATCAGGTAGGTGTAAAACAACTAAAGCTTTCTAAATTATTTTGCATTGTAAATATAAACTTCAAAGTTTGACATGTCATACAGTTTAGCTTTGCCTGTAGAGTAAAGGAATGGTTGAAATTTAACATACTAGAAGAAATTTGAGGCAGCATAGTCCTTTAATTCAGGAGACCTAGCGTCCTGTTAGGTCGTATAACAGGTTCTCCAAGGTAACTGTGGATCAAGGAGGCATACCTTTCTTTTGTACCTTGTACCTTTTTTTTTTTCATTATAATTTTCACCATTTTATGTTTGCTTTTTTTTTT
>VXBX01002363.1:902374-1110477 GCA_013400415.1 Scytalopus superciliaris | reverse complement strand
TTTTTTTTTTTTTTTTTGGTCTTCTATCATTGAGGCCTAACACCTTACCATTGTGCCTAGGCATCCCGGCCTGGATTCTTCCAGTATATCTTTAAATGCTGAACTCCTGTAGTGGTGACATGGGCAAGGTACAGAATCTCTGGAGACAGAAGCATCTCTAGGGTTGAGCAAGTCCCACAGTTTGGATTATTGCCATAATTTAGAATAGGTCCTGTCTTTTATTTTTCCTGTGACTGAGGTGGTCCTTATGTTTATCTCAAAGTTGGAAAGCTGCAATGTAACTTTGGCTCTTAATTTCTTAATAAATTTGACCTGGATCTGTTCATTCAGGAATGGAGAACAAACCTTCATCACCATTCTTTCACTGGAAAATAAGATTTTAGGTGTTACCAGTTTTATATTCCAGCAGTAATACAAATTTTTAATTGACATCCTGAATTTTTTGTGAACTTAAGATATAGACATGAGCAAGATACAAGAATATTTAAATTGCCGTTTCTGACACTTCCCTTTTCTGACTTCCAGCATCAATTATTCTATACTATCCCTCTCTTAAGCACATGAGAAGTGTCTCATCAAAATCTTCTGCTGGCAGTTTTAGGGTTTTTTGTGTATACCTTGAGTAAAAATCAATAGACTTGCTATTGCCATAGTTCCAAGCTAAAAATACTTTTACTACTGTTAAAGCAGTTACTTTAAGGGCAGAATCCATTGTTGTGATTTCATAACTGAATGTACTTTTAAAATACCTGTTTGCTACTGCTGTCTTTCATAAATTATAATGGAACTATTGATCCTTAGTTGCAGTGAATACTAAAAATCAAAAAAATCTTGCATATAATGTCTGTATTTTGAAAATAAAAGTATTGTAATGGTGAATATTGATTAGTACATAGGTGCTTATTAGCATCATTAGTTAACTTCTTATATATGCATCTCCTATAGGGAGATCTTATTAGCTGTTCAAAGAGTGCTATAAACCAAATATACTGTGTGTTTCACATGGCACCACATTGTTTTGTAGGGTAGTCTCATTGAAGGTAGAGTTGATCCCTCCCTTATTACCAAGAGCATTTCTAGAGTAGCTCTAAGCATTTTCTGCCAATTAAAATATTGAAACTCTATAGAAAACTGTTATGTTGAACATGCCTTGAACCAGTTTAATTAGAAAGTTTCTACAGTTGAGTGCTTCTTTTTAAAAGAATGCATTTTATTTCTCTTTAATGAGCAAGGGAGTTGATGAATAACTCGGCTTGAAGACCTTTAACATTTTCAGATACTTAATTTGCAAAATTAATGAAGCTTATCGTGAACATTTAACATATTTTGTGTCATCTGATACCTTGAGTATAAATAACACCTTTGCCAGTTAGTTGCTAGAATTTGGGTTCTAACACTGATTTGGCTGTGGAAATAAACAGTAACCCCTAAAACAGGTCAGCTTGATTAGATAATGATCAATCATTCTTCATATTGATTTCCTGTGTACTCTTCTATTAACTGCAGCAACATTTCAACGATGTAATGATAACTTTTCCTTCTTAAGTAAGGAAGTGAATCACCAAATAACAAATCCTGACTGGACTGTGGGGGTTGTGGGAGGTGTAGGACAAACGTCAGTCTCAGAGTAACTGAACCTGCAGGTTGTAGGATTTTACTAAAATGAGAATGTGTGCTCACACGAGCTAACACCAACATTTTTAGAGAGAAGTATTTGCCAAAGTTGGTAGGATGAAGTAATTTTTAAACATGAGCTTTCTGTGATTTTCTTCAGTTTTAATTAAAGCTTTCAGAAAAAACTTAACAGAGCAGCATTGCTTCTCTTCAATGATACCAACATGTGAGGTTTCCCTTACCTCTGATAGTGCAGTTTTCTAAAGCAAAATAATTTCATTAACTGATGCCCAAACATTTATGAAGCTGTGTTGGGTTTTCTGTCTGTAATTTACAGATACTTTTGTAACATCTTCTAATAGAGGATTTTCAAGGGCTTATAGATACAACTTAGCTTTGTACCTGCTGGAAGAGGTGACATTGTCATCACTGAGGGCTCCTGAGCAACTTAACCTAAAAGGAAAGACACATCCTACAATGAATCAAGCTAATAGAAGTGATCCAAGTTAACAGTGAGCAGTTTTTTTAAAGGTTGAGATCACTTAGAGCTGATGAGTCCAAGTATATCAGATCAGATACAGCTTGTAATTCTGCCTGTGCAGATGCCAGTGTTCCTGGAGGGGATCCGAGAGGTGCACAGATTCCTTATTCTAATTCTCATGTGCCTCGTCTTAGTCATGATGCCATGTTTAGGTACCGTATCATTCATAAGAGTATGTAAGCCCTTCAGAGTTGTGTTTGCCAAAATTATGCGATGATATGTGAAACTTAAGCCAGTTTGCATAATCTCCTTTCCATTTTTTTTCCATGTAAGGCTGTTGATCATCTGACCTGGCACTTAACATCGTAATGTGTCCAGATTGGAGATCCAATGTTCTGCCAAATGGCTGTGTAATTTTTTGGGGGGCGCTGCTTGTGCATGAATGCATGATTCAGCACTGAGCAGCAAGTCCACGTATGCTGTTTTTTCCAGCAGAGCCTATTAATCCAGAGCATGTGGCTGAAGAGCTCTGGGAATGAATCAAGGCTGTGTAATGGCAGTATTTTGGTCCTCAGGGTCTGCATTTATACTTTTGTATTCCCGTTTTCCAACCTCTGTATTTTAGTTCCTCATTTGATGGCAGACTTTGCCTTTTCACCAGCTCTCTTTTTCCCTCAGTCTCAATATGCATGTATGTCAGTGCTCACTGCCTACTGTCTAAAGCTTTTTGCAGTCAGTTTCTCCTGGTGGATGTGGTCTTGTACCCTTTGCATTTGAATTGGATTGTTTCCTTTGTGCAGTGTCATGGAGTGACAACTACAGACTTCGAAAGAATGAATATCCCAAAAGAAAATGTAAAACAGCAGATGTTGTTGTCAGCTTTGGTGTTGAATTAGACCAAGCCTGCAACAGCCACATTTCTATTGACAAAGTGTTGCCAAATCTTTTCTATAGTGGTTTTGGTACAGACAGAATTCTTGGGATGTTTGACATTTTGACATTGAGCAGCTACAACCTTTTCATTCCTCCTCTCTTCTCATCCATACCCTCCCTTCACTCCCCCATTTTCCAGGATGTTTTCCCTACTTGATCAAAAATGTGTGGACCTTCACAGATGCAAGGGAAGTCAGATCATGCTCTGAAATATGGAAACACTAGTGATTTTGAGTCAGGAGTTGTTGACTTACATTAACATTGGCAAACTGTGTAGACATTTTTTAAAACCCTGGAAAAACCTGAAGCCTTTAGGCTAAAACGTAAAATAAAGAAAATATTTTATTAGAGTGAGGTGCTGGTTGCAAGAGTCATGTCCGTGCTTATAGGATCTCTTTTTTGAGAATTCCTTCTTTAGCATGTCATATAGAAATTTGCACATCTGCCCTAATTAAGAGGATTATGTTGGATGTATCACATCCCATTATCACTACTCCACAAGAGTAGAGGTTCTCAGAATAAGTGTTGCTTTTTATTGGTAGCAGGTTACTTTCAGCTCTTCAAGCTCTTATTGAAGCATTTGATCTTAGAGTTCCTCTGTCAAAAGTTGAGTCTTACTTCTCATAAATAAAAATGTGTATTTCAAAGTACCGGCTGAAATAAATAGTACCAAACTAAACGTGTGACTCCAAACAAGAGGAGAAATACTGATTTCAGATAAATTTTGCATCAGAGCCATGTTAAAAACAAATGTTAAATATGCATTAGTGGTTGTTAAGTTAACAAACTGAGCTCAGTCTGAGCTTAAGTTAGGTAGTGAAGGTGTTTTTGTTCCAATATGAAATCTTTTGCTTTTTGTGTTTCATTAAGGGCTACAAAGCTACGCCTGGAACTGACAATCAGGAAGAATTGCTGGGCTCTTTTTAGCTAATTGCTTTCTGATGTCTTTTACTAGATTGTACTGTGCTGTGAATAAACCTGTGTATTTTGTTTTTGCTGTGGACTTCAGTATTGCCTTCATATTTTTCAGCACCTATTGAATGAACAATCACATAAGTTAAAGGAAAGTCACCTTCTTAAGAGATACTTGAAAGTCATTAATCAGTCTTAACAGTTTTACAGGTGTTGTTCTGATAACCTTTCTGTATTCATTTCTTCCCACAGCCTGGTTTTGTGGTATCATCTCTATCACCGTCATTAGCCTGCTTTCCTTGCTAGGTGTGATCTTGGTTCCCATCATTAACCAATGGTGCTTCAAATTTCTTCTAACTTTCTTGGTAGCTCTGGCAGTAGGAACAATGAGTGGAGATGCACTGCTCCATCTATTGCCACATGTAAGTATTGTTTCCCTACCTTTTATTCTTAATTGTAAATGAGCCTAGGATTTTCAAGGAATTGTTCAATAGTGTCAGTGCATAAATGTTCACTGATGCACATGCAGAATGGCTTGACTATGAAACACTGAAACACTGTTAGAGACTTTCTGTTAACAAAGAGAAAGGAAATGTGGTTTTCTTTAAAAAAGGGGGGGAAAAGGGAAGGAAGAAAGTAGTTGTGTATTCATCATTGAACTGCTGTCACTATATTGAACTGCTGTTACTATTTTAAAACACTCAGTGATCCCAACAAGAGTGTTTTAAAGTTACCAGTGTTGCTGTCTCTTGTTTACTGACAGTTAGTTGTGTATCAGTACCACCCAGAAGTATTTCCTGGGGATTAACCTTCATGGTTATTAGCTCCTGGGGAGAAAGTAACCTCTAACTTACTGCACTGAGGATTTGCCCAAGTTCCTGAGAAAGTAAGCAGTTTTTACTTTGTGATGGTAAACTGTAATTCTCAAAAGGGAAAATGTTTGCTAAACTTTTGTTACTCCAATTCTTTTAGCAAGAAGACTTAATGTTTACATGTTTTCTTTGTATAAATTCTAATACACGTTTTTAGTCTTTTTTTTTTAAGATTACTTTTCTGGCAAGGTAACATACTTTTTCATCTGAGCTCAGAGCCATTTCAGTCTCCTGATTGCACCAGGTCATGCTGTGTTATTATTCTCTCCTAATAGTCACATGGAGGCCACAACCACAGTCACCACCATGGCCAAGGTCATGTTCATGAACACAAGCGTTCCCATCATCATGCCCACGGACATGGAGCACGGACCGAAGGCTTCCTGGAAGAAAATGATCCAGTGCTGAAAGGTCTTGTGGCACTTGGAGGCATTTATGTTTTGTTCATCATTGAACACTGTATAAGAATGTACAAGCATTACAATAAACAAAAGGTAAGTACTAAAATTGCATGCTGTGTAAAAACATAGTACCTGAATTGTCTTCTGAGTGTTAAGGAATTGCCTGTGTGATAATTGGTTAGTCTGCGAACAAGTGCTGCTAATCTGTATTCTGTCTGATGTTATGTGAGGAAAGCCTTTTCTGAAGAAGTTGCTTTTCTTAATACAGTAATTTGGGAAGACAGTGTAGAAATCTCATGGGGGAAGTTGCAGCTTTCTGGCCAGATATGTTTGGAGGTAGATCTAAGTAAAAGAGATTACAGCTTTCCCTCTAAAGCACTGTGGTTTTTACCATCCAAAATTATGAAAAGCAGTGTCTAAGAAAGAACTGTCTAAGAGCCAGCAATTGTTGGACAATTTACAAGAAATTTAGCAGTATATTATTAGCTATTGATGCTGGTGCAACAGAAGTATCCAGTTTTCCTACATCAGAAAATGCTAACATTTTCAGACCTCCACTTTTTATAAATTGCCAGTCAAATTTTAACTCATTTCTCTAAAAAGGGTTGCATTTTTGGTGCTGGGGGCATTCTGTATTCATGATGGTAGTATAAAAGGAGAGCAGGTACCTCAGGGAGTGTGAGTGTGCATGGAAATTCAATTTTAACTTTTGCCTTCATCAGTGGACTTCAAGGACGAAACTATTTTGGTGAAACTCTTAACTGCTTCTCCCAAAATGACTATGAAAAATTTTCAAGGTCTGTTTTCACATCAGACTTGCTGTCTTAGCTGGACATGCAGCAGAAGATTTTTCTGTGTTGGAGGAGGCTTTTCTTAGGTCTTGTGATAAATGGATTGAAACTGTCACATTGGACATATCTTCTTTGAGATTAATTAAATAATTAAATCCCTTAGGCTGCTTTGGCAGATCAATAAGCTCTGTTCTACAGGCTGCAGATAGAGAAAAGCTTGCTACTTTCTTAAAGGAAAACACATGCAAGTTCTAGGCGTATAAAAAAAGTTGGTTGAACAAATTAGGGGAGCTGTTCTTGCTGCCTCCTTGCTTTCTTGAACAAAGTCAGCAAATATAATATCAGCATACATGTGTTTCTGGGCTGTGAGAGCAATCCCTGTCAGAATGTACTCTTACTAAAGTAAAATATTGTCTGTGTGTGTGTTTGTGAGGTTCTGTGGTAGGTAGCTAAGAATTTTCACTGGGATAGCTACTATTGCTGAGCCTTGCCTATGAAGCTTATGCTTCAGTATTCTGAAGTAACATACTCTGTTAAACATGGTAAGAGAGAGTAACTTATTCTCTTTAGAAGAGATTTTTGAACAACATTTCTGTTCCTTTTATTTCCGTCAGTGTCATTTTACAAACCAGATGTTGCCTGTTTTCTGTTGCAGAGTAAGCAGAAATGGTGCAAAAAAACCCAGACTGAAGAATCACCTATTGGAAGGAAACTTTCTGATCACAAATTAAATAATAGACCAGATGCTGACTGGCTTCAGCTGAAACCCCTTGCAGGTTGGCATTTATTTTCAGAATGTTCTCTGATTATGAGATTCAAAGTACCAGCATGTTACTTTGGTATGGTATGTAGCATGTAACCTCTTGTATAGTTTTGCTGCGATTATGCAAATCATTGTTAATAAGACTTAATAGGCTTTCCCTATTAAATCTTTTTTTATTTTGTTTTCCTTAGATCTAAGAGCACTCTGAGCACTTCCTAATATGCCAGAAAGATGGTTCTCAGACTTTTGAAGCAGTCAGGTTTTGGGTGGCTGTGGTTCTTTGGGAGTTTTTTTTATTTGTTTGTTTTCGGGGTGTTTTTTGGTTAAGCGGTGCCTGAGTAGCTCAGCCCTGGCAAAAATTAGATCAAAAATGAACACCCACACAACCTGAATGCAGATACCTGTTTCACTTTGAAGATTCCAGCAGCTGAACCAATTACAATTTGGCTGAGAAGGCTAAACAGAATCTGTTTCTTTTCATAAATACGACTGAATATCCTGAATATTCCTCAAGTATCCAAAACAACTTTCGCATACTGTTCCTTCACGACAGTCTGTGAATGCTCAGGCAGTGTGTACCCAGAAGGCATGCTGTATCCCCCTAGGGATGAGGAAAGGGGGGACTTTGCTTCATAACCTTCCTGTTCTGTTGCCTGCTTGGCTGCTGGATTAATTTGTTGATGAAGAATCCATAGGCTGTATTTATACAAATTCAGATTTGTTAATTTGATTGGTTTGTAGAAGGAAGAGTTAGGACTGCAGCCTGCTCAATTTAAAATGGGCTATGGGACACTGATAGACTTTCAGCTCTGTGGATGGTGGTACATATATTTGAAATGTCCTCATTTCCTTTTAACAGGCAATCAGAGGAACTTTGCTTCTGATAACATAGAGCATGTACTGGTTTTGTAATACACTTGCTCTGAAAATGTGTTCTGCTGCTCAGTAAATCATTCATACTACACTGGAAGCCCATGCTGAGTTTGAATTTTGAACAGCAGTGCCACTACCACTGACCTGAATGGCCATTCCATTTCTTTTTAAGCCACCTCCACATGATATTTAAGAACCTGTTTATCTAGATTTCTTTGCTGCTTAGGCACTCTGTACCAGGTTTTTTAATTCCACTTATGGTTTGCTTGTTTTTGACTCTGAAATACTTTTTTTTTTTTTAAATTATTGTGAGCTAATAAATAAGGCAGAACTGCCTTTTTTATTTCCACAACTGCTTTTGTTTCCCAGAGTATAGATTGCCAGTTTTGTTTATTTATTAATACCTTGGAAATATTACTGTTTTCACTTTGTATTACTTCGTTAAAATGTCTTTGATTGCTAGGAGAGTAACGCGCTTCCCTGAGGGAGCTCAGTATGGGGGACACAGGTGACTGACACAAGGATTCATGCAGTACAGCAGATCTGTATTAGTTTCTGGAGCAGTGGCAGGTCACCGTACGCTGCAGTGAAGGCTGAGCTGTGACCTGTAGGGGCATGTGTAGGCAGCAGCCAGGTAAGGCTTCCTGAGCCATTCAGATTCCATCTACAGCATGTAGGGCATTATTATCATTCTGGCAACTCTCCTTTGCCAGTGTTGAACCATAAACCTTGTCAGTAGCAAAATTACCGATACAAGCCTGGGCTGGGCTAAAACCGCCTTTGAGTGCAGTGGATACATTGCTGTTGCCTTGGAGTGGAGACTTTTATATGCTGTCAAAAAATGTATCAATGAGAGAGTTATTTTTTTGCCTGAGTATTGACAAAGTTACTAGATGAGGATGTGTTAAAATACTTCTTTTGGTTTTATGGAGCAGTTAATTCTCAGTTCAGTGGTGCAGCAGTTGCTGGTGAGGTGTTAAATACGAATTAATGCAGTGTCTCTCCCACCTGGCTTTAATGTAGGAGCAGATGATTCGGTTTTATCTGAGGATCGACTGAATGAAACTGAACTAACTGATCTGGATGGCCAGCTGGAGTCCCCTCCCAAAAACTTCCTGTCTGTAGAAGAGGACAACAACATGCGCCATTCTCACAATGACGTCTCACATGCTGCTCAAGAGCATGATCTTCACGATTCAGAGTATGACAGCCATGGCGAAGATAAAATGATAGCTAGAAAACACGGTCACCACTGGCATCACAAACATTCCCATCATTCCCATGGCCACTGTCATTCTGGAAAAGACCTGAAAGATACTGGGATAGCTAATATTGCTTGGATGGTAATTATGGGAGATGGCATTCACAACTTTAGTGATGGCTTAGCAATCGGTAAGCAAAAGCTCTGAGTATTTCTCAACAGTTTCTCCTTACCTTTAGTAACTCTGGTAATATTTTACTTCTCAGTGATCATAGGTAAGGCTTCCAGTTAGCACCTGTGGTTACTGGCATTCTTTAATCTTCTTCAGAGCACAAATTAAAAGGCTGTTAATTTTAATAGTTGCTCCTTTGTTAATATTTTGTGCTATTTCCACCAAAATAGCTCTATTGGTACAAATGACAGTAGCTATCTCTGCCAAGTAATGATAGGTGTAGACAAACCTTGTGATTTATGGAGAATGGTAATGCACATCTCTTGTTTGGATTGTAGTATTTGCCTTTGAATTATGGGTAAATTCAGTCTTGTTTGCAATTATATTTATTTATATCTCTATTATTGTTAATGCATAGAATTATACAGTACTTGTAAATAAAAATACACTATGAGTCAGGTTACTGAAATAATTTTTTAAAAGTACTACTTAGGATAATTTAATTTTTGTTTAAGCAAAGTATGATTTTGGCTTATGGTCAGTATAGATTTATTTCTAGCCAAGTGCAGAACAAATTGAAGTACCAAACAGATTTTATTAGATTTATTTAATCAACTTTGATTCACATAATGCTCTAAATGTGATTTGAACTGTAAAATGCATTTATTTGAATATGTGTCATACAAGTCAAAATGACAGCTGGGAGTACTGAAATGCATACTTTTAATTTTTCACTAAGGTAGCTGCTAAGAGTCACAGGGTTCTGAGCTACCAGCAGGAGGAACACACACATTTTGAAGGATGGGGGATAAGCTACTTATTAGGGTCTGTAGTTAACACTGGAACCTACTACCATTCTCCACTTTCTCCAAACAATTTCTAAAGCAGCTAAACTCCTTAAAATTTAACTTTTTGCTTCATGTTCACATTAAACAGGTAAGACATTTAGACAGTGCCTTCTAAGGCCAAAAAGGATTACTGTGACTTCTGTTAAGAACATCACTGTATTGAAATTCCATTTCTAAATATTCCTGTGTCAAGCCCAAACAGCTGATTCTTTGATAAAATGTAGATTTTAGAAAAGCATGTTCATATTTTTAGTATATGAAGTTATGAGTAATCCAGAGGAAAGTTAAATTTCCCCTCTGTCTTCAGATTGTGTCTTTCTCTTCCTACTTTACGTTGCCTGTTTTGACTGCTCACTGCAGGCTCTTTTTGTGCTTTTCTCTGCTACAGTACAGAAATTTAATACCAGTTTTCTCATCTCAGAATTATTTAAGGTATGAACTTAAAGTTAATTGAATTAATTTAGCTTATGCAAAAGTTCCTGAAAGACATTTATGGCAATGTTTTTATGTTTATTACTTTCCAGGTCTTGCTTATTAATATTGCTGATATGTGCTCTACATATAAGCAGAAAGGAACTAGAGAGGTTATTGGTTAAATAATAGTTTGGATTTCCAAGCTGGAAAGGAGAGACAGACTCTTGTTTATGTGCATTCCTAACTATGCTCATATACTTAGGAGTTCCTAAAAATGTAAAAGTGGTGCTATTTATTAGCTTGTTGCCTTTATGTCTCTGTTTAGGTCAGTTGTGTTCTCCTCTCCCAGGATTTGTCTTTCAGATACACTGAGTAATAAAGCATGCAGTGGTTATGCACATCCAAGATAATTCCAATACTTCCTATTTATATACAGACAGGACACACATGCTGAAAAATATTACAGTGTTAAAAATATTACAGTATTACATGCTGAAAAGTATTACAGATTACAATCAACAGAAGAGTGTAATCTCTGGAAAGTCTGTTGATTTTCTGACTTGAAAATAGTGCAATATAATTTTATTTTTCTTTTTTTTTCTAGGAGCAGCTTTTAGTGCTGGACTGACAGGAGGAATTAGTACATCTATAGCAGTATTTTGTCATGAGCTTCCCCATGAATTAGGTAACTAAGTCTAGAAACTGTGTTGAGTCTCTTCATCTGTACAAAATATTTATCTAAAAGCTGTTGTCATGATCACTGTGATAAGCATAATGCAATGCAGACACTACAAGGGTGAGCAGAACTTCAGAGTGGAAGGAGCAGTATTGCTTCAGAGTACATAATAATACAGGATTATATGGGCAGGTATCTAGTTACAGCAGTTCTGTGAAGCTTTTTGAACATGTTTTAAAAAACGTTCATAGGAGCATACATTTGACATTTTGGTGTTGCACCTCTGCATTTTATAGGGAGTCCCACACTCCTCTGTGTGACATTGTCTTACACAAAGTTAAGTTACACAAGTTTGCATAAGTAAAATCCTTTGTGGACATCTTCAGAAGAGGCTTTGTACCAATTGTGGCCAAGTTCAAACGTCTGGCTGATTATTGAGGGTAAAGCCTGTCAGCACTGTTGCGAGTGCCATTGATTCTTCCCCCCTAATTGGAGTATTTCTTCTTGAGGTTAGCTAACCATGATGATACCTGTTGTTTCCACGTTGCATGAAAATTTATTGCATCCCAAGACTTAAAAAAGAGCAGCTAGAGAGAGGAGGAATCTTCTGGTAATGTGAAGTTGTGCTAGACTGAACTGTGCATGTACTTACAGCTTGCTTACATGATGAGCTGCTAGCTCTGAATGATCAAAAGTGAGGGAAAACCCCTAGAGGTGATGAGTGAAAGCATTTTATATAGGCAGCTACTGAGCTATATGTTAGTAATGGGCACAATGGGAAACAACAGAGCAGATGTTCATGGTTTGACATGGGTGCTATATAGTCATTAGTTAAGTGAAGCTGCTGCAGTATACAGAGGATTGCAATATATAGTAGTGTGCTTATAACTTGATAGCATAACATGATTAAATTAACCTTTGATAAAAGGTGAGTAGTTCACTATATGGTTTTTTTTTTTATTTTGATATGTTTTGATTCTAGATTATGCTATTAATTTCTAGCATATGTGATCTGAGAATGTGTTAATTACCCTCAGAACTGTGTATCATCTTCCACTTCTGATATTCACAAGAATTCAGTTTGAATGGAGTAAAATTGCTAGAGCTGATTACAGGACAGAAATCTAGATTTTTACAGAATGTCCACCTCTATCACCAATTTTAGAAGAGCTGTACTGAATTCAAAATAAAACAAATTAACCTGGCACATCTTAAACCAGAAAACTGATTTAGTATGGATGTGAAGCCATTCTTTCTGAATGTAACTTTTCCTATTTTTAGTGCTCAGATTCACATTCATTGTGACCTTCTGTGCTGACTAATGCCTCGTTATCCTCTTCCTGAATTTGCAGGATGAGGTGTATATAGCTAAGTGGAATTTTCATAGGTATTGATCAAAACTAAGCTTCTGTTTTATGTGCCATGAAGAACTTACATGATGTAAATGACTTGGATGCAGGAAGGGATACTAGGCAGGTTTGCAGGTGACACAAAACTGGGAGGAGCTGTTGACTCCCTCAAAGGCAGGGAGGGCCTGTAGAGAGACCTCACAAATTAGAGGGCTGGGCAATCACCAACCATGTAAAGTTCAACAAGGGGAAGTGCCAGTTTCGGTACCTGAGATGGGGCAACCCTGCATGTTCATACAGACTGGGGAATGAGGTGCTGGAAAGCAGTGCTGTGGAAAGGGACCTGGGGGTCCTGGTCAGCAGCAAGTTGAACATGAGTCAGCAGTGCCCTGGCAGCCAGGAGGGCCAACCCTGTCCTGGGGCGTGTCACGAAAAGCACAACCAGCCAGTTGAGGGAGGGGATTGTCCCGCTCAGCTCTGCACTGAGGCAGCCTCACCTGGAATATTGGGGCAGTTTGGGGCACCACAGTGTAATAAAGATATGAAGCTATTAGAGTGTTCAAAGGAGGGCAGCAAAGATGGTGAATCCAGGTCTAGATTCCTCCATTCACCCTTTACCTTTCTGACAATCAGCATGATGAATAGGCATCTTTAAATCATATTTTAATCAAGGGATTGCTGCATATAAATACAATTCTTACAAGAGCCGTCACTTTCTGTTGCCTTTGAGCCTGTGCAGCAGCATTTTTCCTTTGGCAGTTCCTTGGATTGGTGAGATAATAAATGTAAGCTCATTCATCTACGTACTGTCCTGAGAAGCACTGATGCCAACCCGCTGTGTTCTGCCTCCATTGCAGGTGACTTTGCCGTGCTTCTCAAAGCAGGTATGACAGTAAAGCAGGCCATTGTGTACAACCTGCTGTCAGCCATGATGGCCTACATCGGGATGCTGATCGGCACGGCCGTGGGGCAGTACGCCAACAACATCACCCTCTGGATCTTTGCTGTCACCGCTGGCATGTTCCTCTACGTGGCCCTGGTGGACATGGTAAGGTTGGCACGGTGATGTGGCATTTTTGCACAGGTCTTCTGTGGCTGAGCTGCTGGATGCTGGAGTACAGTCTAGTATTCAGGGTTGTTGTTCACAAAAATTTAATCTGCATACATTCTGGAATGTTTAGTCAGAACCTTCAGCATGAGCAGCTGGTAATACATAGTTCTTGTGGTGATCAGCTTTTAAAAAAACTATCTGGTGGGAAAATGCTGCTGCTTCAAGAACATACAGGTACATTACCTTTAGTGTGTGTGCACCACAGATCCAGATCCTTCAGGCAGTAATACTGTTGTGCATGTTATCAGTCTATATTCAGTCCTGATTCCTCTCCTAAGCAGCTTCAGAGTTTTATTTAAGTAAGCCAATTTCCTCACTTCTTGTCCTTCCCAAGCCCAATGATGGTGAAAGAATTTTTCACATTTGGAGTATTTTGTAATGCTTTTTACTTCATTATGGAGACTTTAATTTGTAAATATACTCTAGTTACTAGAGTAACTCAGTTCCTCAAATCCATTAATAGGTAGTTAAGTTCTTTTCAATGCTGACTAAATTGTTAAATAGAACATCTGCATAGAGAGATCCTTCTTGCAACTACAGTAGCCTATAATTACTGGAATATCACTTGCTTATAACTCCTGTGGCTGATACCTATTTCCTGTGCTTTCTTTGATTGAGGAAGGCAGTATTTTCATTTCTTTATTCCTTTTTCTTTTCCTCACTCATCATAGTAGCAAGCAAATAGTCAATGCCTAATGGTCACTAAACAAGAGCAGGAAAGGTTCTGCAAGACACACTTGAAACTGCACCAGATTCTTGTCTTGGTGTTTTCTATAATCTGCCTTCTCCTCAAAGACCTTGTTAGCTGACTCACAATAAGAATATATTTTGAGTACTCCAATGCTGTCAAAGTAAATATCCAGTAGTGTTAAAGCCCATTATAATAATGCTAAGTCGAAGCCTTTTTTATCCAGAGCATGTTCCACCAGATTTCAATAAAACATCTGTGACTTCTCTGAACAATTTCTGCTTCATGCCTGCCAAGCTGCTCTCAGAAGTTCTGTTCATACCTCCCATAGCTACTGCATCATTGCAGGGACAGCAGAGCTGAAGCAGCACTGTGTGCAGCAGCAGTTGGGCAGTGCCTGTTCCCCAGGTAAATGTGAATATGCAAGAGGTTCCTACAGTGCTAATGGATGTGTGGGCTACATCTCAAAAGATGGAAGGAGGGGTTTATTGCCAGTAACAAGTTCTTGCAGTGCACAGCCTCCTTCCTTCTTCCCTCTCAGTCTTTCCAGGACCCTTTCTACAGTAAAAATAAATACGTATTTTGAAGACAGCAACAATGGGGAGTGTGCCCATAGTACTGGTTGCTGTTAAATAATCGGGTTTTTTTTCTTTTTTTTTTAATCTTAAAGAGGAGGGTCCTCTACTTGCTATTCAGTTTCACAGTCTGGGGAATACGTGAGCATTGCCACTATCCATAGACTTCCACTTTCTACTCATCCTGTTCTCCCTTTTCATGTCCATGACTGGAAGTGGAGACAGAGTACTGTGCCCTTTCTAGTTTTTGAAACAGATACCATTCAATTATGTTTAAGAGCATCTGTAGATCAGAACAGCAATATCTGTCTCTGTAGAAGTTACAACTTCTACAAAAGCTTGAATTGTGTACAATTCAGAAAACGAAGGTTTGAATTGGCAGCAGCAATTCCAGCACAATTCTCTGATTAAGTTTTGTATTACTTGGTGAAAACAACTCTGATTTATTAAAAATAAAATAATTCAGCAACAAATCTCACCTGCCAGTGTGACAACTATAATGCATACTTTAGCAGTGTAAAGTTCATGATTACTGCATTTATTTTAATGACTTAACAGCATTTTGTAGTTTGGTATGGTGCTTGCTGTTAAGGTGCCTGGTCTATTGTACATGTAATTGTCAATTGATATGTATATGTAATATGTCATTATTCACACCAGTTTGGGGGGGTTTGTATATAGTTAAATACTCAGTGGGTCAAATTAATTGTCACATTTATGTAAGTTTTGGAAACACAGTAATACAAGACCAGATGGGTGTAATATATATGGGGTTTTAGCAGCTGATGTCATTGTCTGTTGTACAGAATTCTGGTACTCAGAATAACCAAAACTACTCTAGCCTATCTAATGAAGAGCAGTAAATAGACTTGTGCTGTGTACTACCTGAAGTTTCCATTTTTTTCTGTATTATCTTTTTCCATAAGTGTGTCTTGAAGGAATTCCTTTGTTTACCTCCTGCTTTCTTGAATTAATTTCTTTGTAAACATGTTCTTTCTCTTCTGGATGGGTGGCTTTGTAAAACACTTCATAAGCTTTATTTTTACGTCTTCCAAGTCCACTGTTATTTGTTGCTTTTGTCAGTACTCTTTGACTTTTCTTCATAGGTGAGGAATAAAAGGATTAGGCAGAACTTTCATAATTTTTTATAGCTTCACATAGAATTTCTCTTTAATTGCTTGTAGCTATTATTCCCATATTTAAAAGGGGATGTGAATATGGGTAAGCATCTAACACAACAAATGAATGGCTAAGTTAATCAACAAAGTCATTATAAAGGGTATATTTATAGCAATGTAATTACTGTAGAAATAGGCAAGGCTTTTTATTATGTTTATTTGAGCATGACTTAATTTTAATTGAGTAGAAGTACTCAAGGGAGCAGAACTGCTGGGCTGGTCCTTATCTTGAGGAACTTAATGTTCAATTAGATGTGTGATCCAGTAAAAGCTTAAGAAAAAAAGAAAAAGGAAAATAATTTTTAGTTTGGTTTGTAAATACAAGATAGGATCGTGTTTTTATTGAATGTAGGGGTTAGGTAGAGTTTAAGCTACATGTTGGTATATTGTTTTTGTAACTGAACCCTGGAGTTTTATTCTTGACAATATCATCTCATAAACTTTTCCATGTATAAATGGAATAGAGGTGAAATAACTTTCTAAATTGTTTTTTGCCTTTTAGCTTCCAGAAATGCTTCATGGAGATGGAGATAATGAAGAGCATGGCTATTGTCCCGTGGGGCAGTTTGTTCTTCAGAATCTAGGCCTGCTTCTTGGATTTGCCATCATGCTGGTGATTGCCCTCTATGAAGACAAAATTGTGCTTGACATCCAGTTTTGACCTAATTCTGGTAATCACTGTGGTTACAATGATGTTGCTGTATGGCTTTGAGTCTGCACTGTTTCGCTGTGTGCACATTGCTCAGAGGAAACGCAGTGGCTTGCACTACTTACACAAGTACAGGACATTCATTTCTGCCTAGATTAACTTTGCTTTTTTCTAATTCAAATCAGAAGAGGTCACCCAATGCAGCTTCTAAACTTGAGTGATCGACATTTAGGAGACACTAAATATGAGAAATCAAGGCCAAGTTCAGTGTACTATAAAGAGAGCACTGCTTGCTTAAGAAAGAAAAAGTACAGTGAATGATCTTCTCATTTGGGAAAATACCATTTCATTAGTACACTTGGACAGAACCCAGAAGATATTGCAGCTAAAACTCATACCTCTGCAAGGAACCTGAGCAAGCTTTCAGTGCCACATAAGCCCTGAGGAGCACATATATGTATCTATATATGTATAGATCTATATAGATATATACAGATATGCATACATATATAGGTATGTGTGCATGTGTGTGTATATATATATATTTATATATATAAATATTAACTCTGTGCTGATTTTTCTGCATAGTGGTGACTTGAAATTTTAAATCTTACAGCAGGACATGACTGGAAACCGCTGTGCTGGTTTAAATTTTTAAAAAGAAACCCAAACACTGTTTAAATTCTTCGAAGGCGTGTTGAGCTCACGCCACCATTGCAACCCTCCTGTGTAAGAAGGCAGGCTGTTGCCATGTACTCTGCAAAGTGTTACTTCTGTCGAGGATCAGTTTGATGATGTTTTTCCCGACTAAGATTTATTTGATGTTTGTTCCTTGATATTAGTAGGGAAATGCAAAGCGCAGTAGAATTAGTGTTAGCTTGGGGAAATCCCTGATGTTGGAGTTATTGAGCTATTCCTGATTCTTTCTTACAGATGCTAAACATGTATTGTGTGCCACTTGCAGCATAAACTACTGAAGAATTGTGGCTGTGAATTTGTGCAAGCTCTTTTAACAGAGAATCCATATGGGAATTTCTCCATTTTTTAAAAACAATTATTTTGAACTGTTTTCTTCTCTTCATGTTAAAACAATCCAAAGTTCAAGATGCTAGTTACTGAACCTGGGCACAAAGGTTAAATTATGCTCTGTGTATGTTGTACTGGTAGGTTATTTACAATACTGTAATAGTGGATCAAATGTGTTTCTACAATGCCTTGTTACCAGACATTGCAACACCAGCCATTTCTGGCAGTAGAGAGTATGTAAGATTTCTACTTCCAGTATAAAGGAGTTCATTTCTATGATATTTTTTTACAATTTTGGTATTTAAATTAGATTATTAAAAAGCAGATGTGGTAGAACAATGGTATTGTCATTCGGAAGAATAGACTGAAACTTTGGGCCTTAATTTGCTGGGACCAGCTGTCCTAGATCAGATTGTGCTGATATTGCCAGACATGAGTTAGTTCTTCTTGTACCCATCTCCTTAAAAAAAATTGTGAGTTTGTGAGGAGTGCAAGTTGATTCTGTAGTACCAGTCCTAAGCATGGTAGTAGCCTTTTTTAAAACATACAGTTTGTCTATTTTATGTGTATGCCAGGTAAAACTGTATTTTGACTACGTGCCGTAAGTTTTGTTCCGGTCTGCTTGGTGCCAGTGTAGCTGCTACGAGCACTGATCCTAACGCCTTTAACGAGAGCCACTTGGTATCTTCATTCCATTTCAAGTTAATGTGTTTCCTGTGGCCCTTTACTTTTGAAGCTTCATTGGTCAGTTTAGCTTTTACTGAGAGCAGCTTATGTATTTTAAAGTTGTCAGTCGGTTGCCAGTATTTCTTCCTAATTCAGTATCAGGAAACAGTATTAAGGGTCCATTTCAAAGAAGGGTGCAGTTTCTTCAGTGAAGAAGCCAAAAGCCCAGAGTTCAGGCAGGCAGCCATTTGATGTTCTGAACTCAGGTTTTATTTTTTCCTCTTTAAACATGTTTACTGTTGGACCCTAATTAGCAAACACACTGTTGTTAGCTTCAGATTACTGAATTTCTGCAGTGTAAAGCTCCTGGATAACATTTTAGCATAGTGCTCATGTTTGATCACTGAGTACCATTTTCAAAGAGACTTAACTCACTGGATAGATACCTTCTGAGGATCTATGTTTAAACAATCTGTTTTTCTTGTGTATTAAACTGACTTAGTTTTTCGTTTCTGTTAATTCTGTCAAGTATAAGGGGGTCATTACATGGATGAACTGATGTTTTATCAAGTCATTGTTTAAAGTTTATTTCTCTTAATTCTTTTCAAATGAAGATTTCTGTATTTCAGGTAGTATATTTACTTTTGTATTAGTTGGAATATGGTTATAGCTTAATACACTGCCTCTGTAGGAAAATAGTTAACTTCCTTCCAAGACCATCTTCAGACAAGGGAAAAAACATGGTCATTGAAGGTAGGTACTGTATTTTTCATGGAATAGAGGTTGTTTACTTTTATTTTCTAATATTTATTGCAAATGTAACAGAGCAGTGTAAGAGCTGTGACTTCTTTTGTATGTTTCCGCCAGTATTGGATTCCAAAAGATTCTAATGTACTCTTGTGTTACAGACAATCTGAATTCCACTACATTTCTACTTGGCTTCAACATTCCATTTTGCTTGAATCCAGAGTCTCATTTAACTTGTATTTGTTGGAGGGCATAAATGTTACTTGTATATGACAATGCTGTCACTGTGTGACATCACATACGAATTTTGATGTAAATCACATTGCACTCAATCCGCTGTGGTTATGCTTAGAAAACGCTGTAGTTGCTAGATGCAGTGTGATTTTTTTTTTAATTTTTTTTTTCTTTCCTCTCCCCATTAACAACTGAGTCTATGGTTTAAGATGTGATTATGGTCCAATAAGATAACTTGCTGAGCTATTGGTCTTTTTGTTATAACTAGATCATTTTTTAAGATTTTATAAAGCTGGAAATGATCAAATGCTGTTTTGTTCATTGTCAACAGTGTTGTGTTCATTTTATGTATGTTCCTTATACGTAAGGAGCCTTCAGAAAATAAAATTTATTCAAGGAGCAGCTATTTTTGTTGGCTTTTAAAAAGTTTTATTGTGCACTTTGGTATTTTAGTATTCTGTTTCAAATTTCATGAAAGGCACAAATGCAGCATTGTTAAAAACCTCATTTTGATTTCTCTTTTTACATGGCACTTCAGGACTGATCCGCATTCCTGATAAGTGATCTGGAAAGTGCACCTGCCTCCCCCCACTGCAATATGTGTATGAGTTAAGCTGGCACAGTAACCCCACCTGATTCGGTGTTCTTGTGGTTTGTCTGAGGGAGTCATGATGACAACAAAGGTGGTGGAATGGCCTGCAGTTGACAGGATCCCTCCTCTCTCGCTGGTCTTGTACAGGGAGGCCAGGTGACTTGGTCACTGGAATGTCTGCTCTCTTACACAGCTCCAGCCATATCTGCAGTAAAGAATAAAGTAATCCTTTTCATCTCAGACCGCCTTGGATTGGCCAAAGTATTTTTACATCGTTGGCAGGGGGTTTTTGTTTGCTTTTTAACAGATAGCTCTGAAAACTTACTTTTTGGTTCCTCTTTCTTACCAGATTGCTTCCTCTCCCAAAATACACAACACCAAACTTCCCATCGTTGTCATTATTAGCAGAGGATTTTCAGCCTCTCTCAGTCACTAATTTCTATTTCAACACAAAACATTTCAATTAAATTATTTTCTTAAGAATCACCCTGTTACCCCTTTTGAGACTAGAATTTCAGAATATTAATTCTGCAGTATTTGTTGATAGACAATACTATAAAATGTCACCAAATCAAAGATATGTTCTGAGGATTTTGGGATAACATTCTTGTAGCTTCTTCGTTTGCCTGTTCTGGCCTGCTCCATCCAAGAACAATCCCTGAACTTAGACCCCTGAATTGATTGGAAAAGATTGATGTAACATAAAAACTGGAAATGTCTTCTAACTGAGAGCAACAGTCACTGCAATGCACTTTGCTGGCAGTCAGTTGAGTGTGTGGGACTTTTTGTTAATTTTATGTGTTCTAAGTGATGATCACATAATCAATTGTAATATAGTGTAAGATCAAATAAAATTATGATTACAATTCTATGAAGTTCTACAAAGTTACAATGTCTAGTGCTACCATGGTGTATCCAGCCTATTCTGAAGGCTGAGTGACAGAGCCTAAAAACTGTTCCATTGTACAGGATGCTTTTTATGGTTGTCATTATTACAAATTTTGTGTATGTACTACAGTCACTCTTAATGTTTCTGAACTTGGAAATGTGACCATATAAACAGTCTATCACTAGTTAATATCCACACTGTTTCATTGCTTAAGTTTCAAACTGATTATACCTTCTAAAGCAGTTCATTAAAGGAGTACAGGAAATTTTTTTTAAAAATGTTTTTAAGTGACACAATGACAT
Organism: Scytalopus superciliaris; assembly: GCA_013400415.1. Lineage (NCBI taxonomy): Eukaryota > Metazoa > Chordata > Aves > Passeriformes > Rhinocryptidae > Scytalopus > Scytalopus superciliaris. Next base: position 1,089,520 of record VXBX01002363.1, on the reverse strand, counting down.
GGCTGAGTGATACCTGTCATTCCATCAGCTCTTCAGAATCCAAAAAGTAAGTTACAGCAACTTAATTGTTCTTCCTCAAACTGATACTCATTGAAGTATTAAAAGCAGTATTAAGAACAATGCCACTTAATCTGTCCTTTTTTTCTGAGGAAGAGCAAGCTAACAAACACATCTGCAACTGGAAGCTAAGACAAGTAATACATAACAAAGTGGTTTCATAAAAAACAGGGCTTCCCCCCGGAGAGCAGTGCTCTATTGCACATTGTGATCACATCCATAAGACTTTCCTAGGGGTAATTAAAGTAGCATACCCAGCTTCTCTACCTAATGTTTGGTGTTCCTTGCCTTAGGAAAATACGCCTCTTTAAGCATATATGCTAATGGAGTTAATTAAAGGAGGGGGAGGGGAAGACAAACCAGGTATGTCCTGAAAGTTTGATCTGCTGTGGGAAGGTTGAGGTAAGGACTGTCCTCTGTTGGAGTTATTTTATGCCTGCATACTAATGTGGGTATAAAATACCCATATATGGATGCTAATCCAGGAGGCAAACTAATCTCAGCAGTTCTTAAAGACTTAAACTTGTGTATCTCATGGGCAGCAATGCAGTTGTGAATGTTTTTCACCTGAATCCATTAACGTAATGGCACAGCTCTGAATCAGCAAATTAATGCTGTCTTCAAACACATCAGCAAAGGCAGATAATTGTGTCATGCATTCACTTACCATCATCAGAAGCAATTTCATATTCCTTATCTCCAGCACTTCACAGCCAAATTCCAGTCACTTTCTGGTTTAGTTCTGCTGGTCACCTGTTTGTTAAGAACGCTGGAGTGAAAAACAGCCCTTAAATGTAGAGCACTGGTGTAGTTCTGTTTCACCTCAGCTGCAGGAGCAAAAGAGAGAGGAAAAGAACCCTGCATTTAAATTTTTTAGTAATTAGGGAAACAAATATCTTCTAGAATAACAGCAGACATAATTTCTCCCTTTTTGAATCCAGGATAGTCTTTTTCTTTTCTAAAAGCAGTGGAACTTTGGATGGCTGTCGTGTCTTTTTTTTTAAATGCCACTAGTTTCTGCCTTTAAAAAAACTCAAACAGACAAAAACACCTTCAAAAAAACTTCAAAACAGGACAAAACCAAAACCAACCAACCAAACAAAAAAACAATCCCCAACACTAGCCCTGAAATACTTAACAGAAAGTCAATCCCATGACTGCCCAGAGGCTTACAGCTTGGCGAAGACTTCCTCATCCATAATCCTGGAATTCTGCCTTTCAGAATGCTCTTTACCACTTCTTCCAGTTCAGCAGACATCACTGGTAGCCCCTAAAAGAAATTTTGGAAAGGAAGACGTGAAAATACTTTGCCTAACAGCCTTGCTTAAACGATTAAAAATCAGCATTAAGAGCTCTGTCCAACAGATGTTCCAGACTTCTGGGTCAGTCAGGTGGGCGCAATGCTCAAAGCAACAATCGTGCATCAGTGGATTTCACAGGAAGTTACTGCAATCAATAGATTGCTCAGGGAAAAGGTCCATAGCCTCTTCTGGAGAAAGCTGCCCATACTGGAAAATTGTCACCTGCCATCCTTCCTAAGAACATGGTCTTCCCAGAGCACTTCTGAGTTGTACTGACTGTAAACACTCTTTTTTGTTTAAAATTCTGTGACCTTGCTGCAAGTTCCATATTCTAAATCATCGGAATTTCTTGTATTACTGGAAGTAGTTTCTAGCTTAGAACCAACAAAATCCAGTTACGTGCACACATGCCCTTCTTTTTCCTTTTCTCCTAAACTCTGGAATCCCTAGATTGTACCTGACTTACAGACTGAACTAAAACTGGCCAAGGAGTTGAAATTTGTTTTAAGCTGGGAGGAGTAGAAGATACACAAACTGACTGTATATTCACAAAGGCTATGTTTCCTTAGGTAGACGATAAGGAAAAGTACCAAACCAAAAAGTCCTTAAGAGATTCTTAAGTGGAACAGTAGTTTCACCAGACTGGAGATACAGCATAGTAGTAAATACACTACACACAGTAAAAATGGTAAATACAAAATAGTAAATACAACACACCCAGGAAAAACTGGGTGGGAAAATCCGAATAATGTGAAGGTAGAGTAGAAAGTTAGGTAAGATGGTGAAAAGTGGTCTAGACTTACATGAAGATGCAGAAACAGCCAGTCAGCACACAAGAGACCACAAGTTGTATCTCAAAACCACTACAAGCTTTCCTAATGTGTAAACTAAGATATAAAAGATAAATATGGAGGCTGACTGTGCCTCACAAACCCTTTGGTCCGTACTCTTGCCCTGAAACCAATTAAATGCTTGCTTAAATAATTTCTGAAAAATTCTCTTAAAATGACATACCAAGTGTGAGGGGCTGCAGCCCCAGTCTGGGCTCACTGCTTGCCAAGCCTCTGAAGGTGTTTTGCTGATGACTAACGTAACTCTCCTGTGTGTGATAAATTAAGCTGATTACTGTGGCCTTTCTACCTGCAGCAGATACCATGACTAATTCTCTTGTGCCTGTTTTCTAATGCTTTTAACTTCAGCAGGCTGTGTTTCTCACTTATTCTCTCCTAAGTGTGCTGACTCACACAGCAAAGTCAATTTAGTTGGTAGTAACTGGGGGGATGGTGGGTGGTGTTTACATGATTTCCCTTTCTTAGAAGTCACTGAAACAAGTCCTGGTAGAATGCAAGATTAAGCCATGATATCATGCAGCGCCAGCAGTGAGCACTGAGACACACATCAACTTCAGTAAAGACACATTAAAAGAAAAGGAGAAAAGCTGTTGGTCATTCTCTTGTTCTGGGATACTTACATCTCCTTCGGGAGAAAACATGTAAGTGCCACTTGGATCAAATTTATAATCTACATTTGTAATGATTTCTGAGGAAATATACATGCTTAGAACACTTACAGAGCCGATCCGAGTCATCAATGACGCTGCCACCGTAATTGCATTCTCCAGTCCTACAGTGAAGAGCATCAACTGACACCTCCTGAAAGAAAACCAGACACTGATCTGAACAGCAGCCCAGCAATTCTCTGGGCAGCCCTATCTGTATCACTGTAATTTACTTGGAAGTCATCCAGAATTCTCACTGGAAAGTTTAAAAGCTGTTAATTACTCCTGCTAGTTCATGCATGAACCGTTTGATCTCCAGATCTTCAAATAATCATCCCTCCAGTCATCCAGCATTGCAGCTTTTGAAGAATAATAGCACCAAAAATTTCCATAGTAATGCAGCTAGAACTTTCCTGAGTGCAAGTTTATGGAAAAATCTTCCAAAATTATCTCTACTTGTTTGGCATATTTCTAAAATAAATGTATGTTGTCACAGGCCCATAGCTATGCTCATAATTTTTTTTTTTTAATAAAATCAAACCTGTTTAAAGTCTTGAGATTGGTAGAAACTGGACTCCTCTTAAGTGCATAAAAAGAACAAATTATGAGTGATAACAGATAAGTTATTTACAGGAAGTCAAGCCAAGAGTGAGTGATACACTGAGAACTGGGATGAAACAAACCAGTCACAAAAAGTAGCAAGAAATGTTTACTACATACCAATTATTATCCTTAAGGAAAAACAAAGCTTCCCTCCCTGGTTGGAAGTATATTTGTTCATAAGCTCTAATCATAGGACATGCCACTAAGAACCCCCCCTCTTCCCCACACTCTCCTTCAGGAAAGGAACACAGAAACACACAGCTCCATGAAGTTGCTTGAATCACCTGCCTATTAACCACGTTATTGTTTGAATTTGCCTATTAACACCTTGATAACCAAAATCACTCCAGGCTGACAGTGGTTTGAAAATAACACCCCTGCCACACACCCCTTTCCTGCTCAACCCCTAACTTTTAACAGACTTTGGCTACAGAGGGCTGCTCAGGAAGCTGGAACATGAAAGGCCATGTATTGCTATCAAATTCCAGAGAGGTTTCTATGGAACACACCTCGCTCTGCAAACAGGGAAGGGAACGCCACCTGTCAAAGTTACACAAAACAATCAAGGTTGTCTTTCATCTGCAACAGTTGAGAGGCTGGTATTGAATAAATCACAGAGAGCCATTATGTGTCTTGATATATTTTACACCTCACAGTAACATCACTAAGAGTGGAATCCACAGTTCCTGCCTAGAGACAGGTTCCAGTGAATAAAGCAACTATAGGAAGCAAACACTGCTCTGGTTTGCATGGCAGAACTTCTGAATTTGAAAGTTTCCCTCATTAGTTACGTACTGATCATGGTACTCTCACCACAAAATGAACGTGGTTAGCACTACTGCAAGTAGACCTTGCCTTCCAATTAAACACCCCCACCAAGCTGTGGCTGTGGCACATCCAGCCTGCACTGCCACTTCCCACACCATCCTAGGAAAACGCAAGTAAGGACTGCTGACCACTGTGAGCAGTTGTTGTACCTTGTACTGCCCATGGAGGGGGTGCAGCTGCTGTGCAGGCCACTCACGTCACAGCTGTGTGGAATGTTCCAACCCAACGGCCCGAAATTCCACCGTTCTTGTGCCAGCACACGGAAGAAGCAGCGGCCGTGCAGCAACGTCTTGAACTCGGCCCTAAAACCAAGTGCAATGCCATTAACAATTCATGGCTGGTTAAACCATCTCATTTTTCCTCCCATGTCCCGCACAGCAGTGCTATCTTGGAGTCACTCAAACCCCAGTATCTGTGAGTCAGGGTAACTTCTTGACATACAAAGGCCTTCAGCAGGGTCATTAAATTGTCATGAGCACCAGTTCTAAATATTCCCTTAAACTCTCCAAGCAATTTGATTTTTAAAGCTGTATATTCCCATATATCTAATTAATATACAGGACATGCAACTATGCACACGAGAGTATGCACCTGTGGTATTTTTTTTACACCATGGTATTATGAAACATTACTCACTGCATATTTTTGTTTTTCTTCTTATCAAGACAGAGTTCTGCCCTTTACACAAAAACATGTAGGAACTTCTGATTTTCAACTCAGAATTCAGCAAAATATACAACCTCAGCTGATGAGCTACATTAATTATAGAAAAAGAATGTAAAATCATGTAGAATATGCTTGCAGACAGACATCTACTTACAAAAAGAGTGGCCATAATTTTCCCAGTCTTACTTTTTTTTTTTTTTCAGCTAGAGAGATGTATTATTAATGCCATACCAAAAATCTCAATTGACGAAGTAGGAGAAGAGCAATAAAATAAAAATTAAATTTACTTACCTACTGCCAGTCATCAAAAGTAGTTTCCTTGCAGTGGAAGACAATTATTTAATTTGTGAGGGTTTTCCCCCCCCCCAATTGTACATACACGAGGTTGCAAACATTACTATTACTACCAGGCTTTCTGCAGCTGCTGAAAAAGGATCAGATACTGGATATCAGCTATTTAACATATGATAGTTTAAAATACAGCTTAAATCTTTTTTTTCATGTCATTTGACTTAACTAAAACCTCTTCTCTATCTTCTGTTGAAAAGGTCCAAGTACACATCCATTTAATCTGGAACTATAAAATCCTGACAGTTTCAAAATACTCCTGAAAACAATATGCTCTTGCCCTTGAAGGATGTAGACAACCTATGCAGTTTGATGGCTGGAGACTTGAAGTATGTCTGTCATTCTCAACAGCATGGAAGTCTGACAGAATAATAGTCAGGAAATGCAAGAAATACATCTTACCCCAAACCAGCAACTTTCTAGTATTCTAACAGTGTTCTTCTACATGACAGCTGATTTGGGCTGTTAGGGTTTGTTTGTTTGTTTGTTTTAAATGCCATAATAGCAGCAGTCAAAGTGAAAAAAATCCATACTTCAGTTCTGCAATTCTGATCTGTAAATGTCACCCAAGATTCTAAGGTGTTTTTAATTAATATGTTGTACGTAATGCATATTGGAATAAACATTTAAACCATTACACTTTTGTTCCATTTTTCCATTGTTATTTGAGATTACACAGACAAATTAGTTAAATAGATCATGACACCACAAGATTATAAAATCTCTCAAAAATATTTAACCTACAATTTCTTTTAAGCACTAGAAAAACTATTCATTCCTGAAAACAATCCACCTGCACTAATTAGTGCCTTGTGTTAAAGAGAATCAGCAGATCAATTTTAACATGTTCTTGGGCAGTTAAAAGCAGGGTTTTGAGCTTACTTTGGCATTTCAGCTTTACTTAAATAAAGTGGTTGCACAGCCCAGGTTGTGAATGATGAATTCTGGCATCATTGTATTATCTAAAAGAAAAAGAAAAAGTAGAAATAAATGCCCTATTTTGGGTAACACATGCTACTCTAATCTTCTGAATATAAATTTCAAGGACAGCATTCCTGCATATAAAATTAGATACAAGTACAGTCCCTGAGGAATCAGTGATTTAGCATGTGTAAATCAGGGGAAAAAAAAAAAACATGCTCTAAGAGAGCTGAAATTAAAAGTCCTATGCCAAATGTTCCTTAATCTCATTTCTGTCACCACATCTGGACAGACTGATGTGCTGGGTTATTTTCTGCACTCAATCCATCTGTATTATGAAGAAGATTTAAATTTCTCCAGTCTCATAATGCAACACCTTTCAAAGGTGTTAAGATCTTGGCTTAGAAAGCTGCTGCATACAGCAGACTGGAACACACTGGTGTTTAGAATTCCTGCTGAAGTTATCTGGGCTCTGTACCAAAATAAGAGACGAATCTCTAAAACAACAGACTAATACTTTCATCCTGTAAACCCTTACAGACATAATTCTTTTAAATGTTATCATTCATTCTATCTCTGGACATACTCTAAAATATTTTAAAATAGCATAGAATATTTAGAATATTATAAAATAACCACCTCCTCTTTAAAGCAATGCAATATTATTTGCAAAGACAATCCTAGGATTTAAACTCCAAACATGAAATTCAAGAAACACTAAAGGATTCAAATAGCAATGTTAACTCAATCCCTTTGGTCAAAACCAGAGTAATATATTTTAAAATTCTATATCCTATATTTTAAAATTCTATATCCAAAGTTGCTGTATTTGTAACCAGAGCTTTTACCTTGCAGGTTTTCACATTTCAGTTATAAAATCTGCAATTAGCACAGGTGCTTTCAGTTAAAAAATACACAGTGTGACTGAGTACACAGAATGTGACACAGGGGGCAACAGTTCCAATCATTTCTCTTGATTGTCCTGCTCATAAACTCATCTGTGTTTCTACTTCCCTTAAAAACTTACGCTGCTTTACAGGTGCAGTGTATCACCAATTAGTATAATGCCTTAAATCTGAGAGCAGGAGAGAGGCTTTGAGCTACAGCAACTGCAGGTTTTATAGATGGAGACGCTCTTGAAAGAACTCAGTTCAGCTTCCCAGCTCTTAACTGATTTTAAGGAGATGTATGAGTACGAGAACCGCTTAAAAACCTTCACAAACTGGCCTTTCCAAGAGAACTGTAAATGCACTCCGGAGAATGTAAGTCTGGATATGGTTATTTTGCCTGTGCCTTAATGTAAAGCTGTTGTTAAGTATATTTATGTTTGAGAGGAGCCCACTGGACCTGAAGATGAAAACTCCAACTTTCCTTTGTTCCCTGCTCAGAAATACTGTAGTAGTATGATTGGCTTTTCCATGTTCAGTCCATTGTTCTAGCTGCAGATTTAATATAGTTATTTTTTCTTATTCTTGTCATTCAAAAGTTAATGTTTTGTATTATGCAGTCTTTCTGATTGCAAATTTCTATTTGTGGCAAAGCAGGCTACATTAGACTAAAAAAGTACACATCTAGCAGAAGGATGAAGTAGCAGAATGATTGCTACTTCAAATTAAAAAATGGAAATTATTTAGATTTTAGAAAACTTAATGTTTATGTCCCTGCAGGCATTGACTTGAGCATTTTAAAAATAAATTAATTTAAAAATCTACCTGACTTACAGATAGGCACACATGTAAAACTTTCAAGCTGGAGCTCAGGTGAGTTGTACTACAAGAATTATCTGACAAGGTGTTTGATAACTAAAACAAACTGAACTTAATTTTTAGTGTTCTGACTAGATGTGATTCTAAAGTGACAGGAAAACATGGAAGTTCAAGATGTAGTATTTTACTCACATAATTTATACATAAAGGTCCTCTATGTCCATGACATGATGGTTTTTCCCTGAAAATGTTCTTTAAAGTCCTGACTGTGGCAGGTCTCCTGCACTGCTATGGAAATACCTGTATATTGTGGTATCTGCTGGATGATACCTGGTACAACAAACTCATCCCACCAGCCTGCAGACACCACAGCTATGCAGAAATCTTTTCACTTGTAGCCTATTCCTTGTTCCTCTACTAATTGCTTATTTACCTGCTTGCAGTCCTCACACTTTTTCAGCCTAATGTGTGCTGACAGACCTTGTGGGGAAAGGGGTTATTTGCAAGCTCTCCAGAATTAATTTTGCTGCTGTAAACACAGGTAGCATGTGGGATAAGGCTCTGAACTTGTAAACTGTCCCTTGCAGATGGCAAAGGCGGGATTCATCCACTGTTCAAACATAAGCGAACCAGACGTGGCAAAGTGTTTCTTTTGCCTGTTAGAGCTGGAAGGCTGGGAACAAAATGATGACCCATGGTAAGCACAGATGCCACAATGTTCTTCTTGAAATATTCCTCCAAACTTCTTTAGACAGTATTCCCTTACTCATTATGAAATGACCAATATCCTCCATGGCAGTTCACTAAACTGAAGCCTACTGGAAGTTTATCTTACCCAGTAACCTTGAAGCAGTTCAACGAGGTTTTATCTGAGATCCACCAAGGTCTATTTCATGTTTTCTGTGTGATACTTTTTCTGCTGATAGACAGTAGAAGTACTGAAGAGAACCGTCAGTTCAAATTTCATCTCCTGGTTTAATATCTGTTCTTATTCTGGATTTATTTTGCAGGGAGGAACACACCAAACGTCACGTCTGTGACTTTTTATCTCTCCCTAAGAACTTTGAAGACCTGACCATGGAGGAGTACTACATGCTGGAGATGACACGGCTCAGAACCTTCATTGTAAGTGTTAACCAAATAATCTTAATGTAAGATTCAAAACTAGAATGTAAACAATCTCCAAGATTTCCAAGCATCAGCCAGGAGTGATTGTGTGAGGCTAGAATGTGACTTACTCTGAAGTAATGATTCACATGCATTATGGGCTAAGAAATCTGCAGCTAAGCACTTATCAGTGTAGTCTATAGTCTGGCTTTTGAATGCAAACCTGTTTCCTTGAGAAATGTTTTTCCAACAACTAGTTACAGCAGGGAAAAAAAAAATATTGGGTGCAATAATCAATCCAGCAAGCTCAACAATGAGCTGCTCCCTCATCTTCAGGAGGGATAAAAAACACATGTGAAAGATAATTTGACAAGATCATTGCTTCACTTGCCCAGTTTTACATATAAATCCTCCAAATTTTAAAGCCCGTTTCAAATGTTTTACAATTAAGCAGTTTTACTCCTCCCTGCTGCTGTGGTTTCATGCCACAGTGTTGACATGTAAAAAAAACTACACAGAACTGAGCTGTTCAGTTGATCAAGATCACCTGGCCTTTGATATATGAGCCCTATTCCTATGGATACTAAAAATCAAGTGACCCAAGTTCCCTGATGAGCCACAGTACAGGTTCTGCATCTTACTTCTTGGCAGGTTTGCACAAATAAGGCCTTTGCTTTGCTAATAATGTTCTATATTAAATATATACCTGCTGACTGTCAAGGTTAAGTAATTGAGGTGCCTGTGCAACAGATTGAAACATGATCACAAGATGCTCTAATGGCAGAGCTGGTGGAGGAGTTTCTGAATCAAATGGGGGTGTGCATGTGATGTGTCTGGCAAACTGCTCTGCACCATTCTGACAGCCACAAGCAAAAGCAGACTTGTAAGCTAGAATTTGTGGCAGATCAGTGGGGTTTTCAGGATCTGAGATCTGAATCTAGTTGGACTAGACAGTTAAACTGCTCAATTGAAAGTCTCAATCTTTTGCTTTACTTTAAGTGCAAAATTGGCAGATGCATAATAAACTCTTTTGAAGAAGAAGTTGCCAAAACTAGGAAGCATCTTGTGGATTACTTTGTCTCCAAGCACCAGTACACACCGCCACTGCCTCTCGGAGATGATCCATCCACTCAGCACTCGGAAGGCTCACATTGCCAGTCAAAATAAGAAGTGAAGGGTGAAGTCTGCCTCTAAAAGTTGGTCTTTTTTGTTACAAACAGTCCTATCTTTATCTGAGTATGTGTTTGCATAAGGAAGTGTACATAGAGAATTGCTTTCATAGGCTCTCTGGAACGGAGGTCATAAGTGTTTATACCAACTCTTATCTTTCACAATGTGCTTTGTTGCTATGCTTAGCTGTGGGCTAATAGTAGTCCCACTAACCAGTGAATATATGAAAAATGTCTAAGCAAATACTTATGTTGTGGGTTTTTAAGATTGATTTTCGTTGGAATAAAGATTGAAAACTCTGGGTACATTTTGTGATCTGTGTTAAAGGCTTATACCAAGACAGACTCAAATCAGAACAGTTCAGCTTCAAAACACTTTCCACAGAACAAAATCGATTGCTCTGGCTACAATAACTGCTTTAAGCACCTGTATTATCTATAGTCCTGCTTACCATTAAATTAACTGTCTTGATCAGACAACATTGTCACAGGTAGCAACATCCAGGAAAACTAGCAGGTGTACTGAATAAGGGAAGACAAAAGGTTTGTAAAACAGTCTCAAGGAAGAGCTTTGGGGATTTTGGTGTTACACTGAAACTTCACAAAAGCTAAAGGCCTACTCTAATTTTTTGTCATTATAATTTTAAACTTGCTGGGGTTTTTCTGAAATCTTAATTTTCCTGTATGAGAGACTATTGCAGAATGGTTGTAGACAACCCAGCTGAAATGCATACTGCAAATACTTTGGGTTTTTAAGATGGACAGGCCTTTTTCAATAGGTTGACAGTTTTGTATGTGCTTTCTCAGGTCTTAGACAGTAAACAATAAGCATCTTTTGGAATTCCCTCAATTTGTCTTGCCACTCTCTAGGAAAATCCTCATGCTGGGGATGCTAAAAACATGTATTTCAACATTATTTAAAGAATTTGTGAATTACCCAGAGTGAGAGTAAATTATCTTTTCATTTGACACATCAATCCATGAAGTGTTTTTCTTCAGCTACAGCAATGAGGCTGACATGCTTAAATCTTTTTAAAAAACCAAACACTTTAAGTATAGGTTTATCTAAGAAGCTTCTTATAGAGCAGAGAAGTCAGAGTAATTTTTAAGTCCTTAAATGATAAGTGGCTCAAGTAACACTGATTTTTGTGCCCTCTCTACAATACACATGCAAAGAAACTGCCCTTTATTTAAGGCTGTGCATCACTCAAGACAGGAAAAAGAATGGGTTAGTACAGGGAAGAAATTATAATGGGATTTAAAAAAAAAAAATTCAACTATGGAAAAGGAATCTTTTCCAAGACCAGTTAACTAGCATTTTTGAAGATCCTACATGGAAGGAGTGGTATTAAAGCTAGTAATGGAATGAAAATAATGCTTTCACATAACAAAAGGCATAGAAACTCTTGTGGATTAGGACAGTGGTAGTTAAATGCCCTTCCTTTTGCTCCAGTATACAAGGTCCAGTAACTGCTTTTAGCTTCAGTGTTGCTGTTCATTAGATTCTTTGTCAGATAACTAATTACATGATTTTATAGATCTCATTTCACTGAATGCCACTTGAATGAAGGACTTCAGTTTGTGTCAATGCACACATGGCTATTGCACACATCTTGATTCCCTGCTTCTGGAAGTTAGTATCTTTTGCTTATTTTAGGTATTGCTTAAAAAAAACCTATAATGCCAATAGGCATAATGAAGTAGTTCACTCCCTCAATCCTTTTCTACATGATAGAATATAAAGGCATCCTCAAAGCATGGTAAACAAAGGTATAGACCGACAGGATAGTGGTTGTTTAAGGGTAGCAAATCTCACTATCACCTTACCACTCCAGGGTTTGGTGTCTTCTCTCCATCCAAATCCAGTTCAAACCATGACTTGCTGTTCAGAATCCACCTGACAAACTGGCACTAATGAACTGCTACACACCATTTGCTTAAATATTTACATTCAGGTATGTAAAAACGTACCATGTAAAAGGAAAATGCTTTCTTTTTGCAGAATAAATATTTTCAGTGTGTTAATGAGCTCATGAATGCAAGCAAACAGCACTGTTAACATACTGAGCTGTCTGAACCAACCTCCAGCCATCCTTCACTCATGTAAAATCCTTATGAATGTTTGGGAAGTCTGGAAAAGCCTTTAGTTGACCAGTTTCATCCCATGATTTTGGAGGAAGCCAGGTACCTGCATTAGGAAAGGGATTGTCCAAACCTGTGCCTTGAGTCCACAGAAATTTCTGTTCATTCTCATTAATCTGAATTTAAAAATGCTGCTCTCAAGACTAAATAAACAAAATGTAATAGCTTTAGTACATTATGCAGTAAATCAATACATTTATCTCAATTCTTGTATTAGTTCAAAAAGCTTCTATACAACTATTAAAAGCCTATTTCTGAAGTTTTCAGTGCCTGGTTTTCAGTTAAATATGAATTAAAGGAATGAGCAAATCTATTATATGAGCCAATTTAAAGAGTCATCTGCATTCCTGACTTGGGAAATGAACAATTTTAACAGATGAGACTTTAAAAACCATTCTTGAAATCCCCAAATGCTAAAGGAAGAAAACTGCACATATTTCAGGGAACCATGCATTTTTCAACCTTTTCCTATAAAGCAAATCTAAATAAGAAAAAGAAATATCACCCTATTAAATGTCTTATTCTTCTCACAAAATGTCTTTAACGGCTTGAATCTTTTAATCAAGTCCCTGGGAATGAGAGAATGGTGTCCCATGATTATTACTGTCAGTTCTTGAAAGAATTCACATCTATGTGTGCTACACTATAAAAATTCCTTAAATGTTAAATCTTTCCATATTACACCAAAAGAAACAACTCTAAGCAACCATGAGTTGTTTTGCAAATGATATGGTTAAAATGCACTTATTTCATTATGATTTCTTTTTTAATTTTGAAAAGAAATATTTTTGTAAAGAATTGCTAGAAATTAATAGAATTAAGTCAGTATAGGTATTTGATTTTGAGGAATTCTGTGCAAAAAATCATAGAATCATAGGGTTGTTAGGGTTAAAAGAGATTTTAAAGATCATCTAGTTCCAGCCCCCCAGGATCACCTTCCTCTAAGACCAGGTTGTTCAGAACTTCATCCAGCCTGGTCTTTGGACACTTCCAGGGATGGGGCAACCACAGTTTCTCTGGGCAACCTGTGCCAGGGCCTCAGTGCCCTCACCTCTTCTTCCCAATATCTAATCTAAACCTGCCCTCTGTCATTTTAAAGCCATTGCCCCTTGTCCTATCAGGTTACCCTTGTAAATAATCACATTCAGCACCTTAAGTGAAAACTGAGTTGTTTCTTAAATCATTGGCTTAAATTCATTTTGATATGCTCTTACAATTTGGAATACATTACAGTAGAATTTTCAAAGTGTTCACTGAAAGAATAACAGTGAACTGAAGAATAAACAGCTGGGCTTTGGTTTAAATGATATTTAGGGGGAAAAAAATTATGTTTAGAAAAATTGTTATCATCTAGCTCAGTTTTGTCATACCTGTTTGCTATATACTTATTTTGTTCTACAGAATCTTTTTCAAGGCTTATAACTGCTTGTTAAGTGAAAACAAAACAGGGGGAAAAATGAGGCTTAAGTAATATATAAGCTTATTTTTCTATTCTTATCCTGTATGTTCTTATTAATGACAGTTTGTATATGTCATTTAATATATGTTGTATCAAAGTGCAAATTATTTTTAATTACTGACCAATCATTCACCATTGGATGAAAGAGAAGAGGAGCTTGTCCTTTTCAAATAGGGAGCAGCAGCCATTGATGTAAAGTGAGTAGGTAAAATGATCGTTGAGAATCTTCAGCCTGTAGGTGTCAGAAAAAGAACATTAATATCACTTTAAAGAGCGTGTACTCTGGAGACCTATTACAAGCCATTCAGATGTCCTTTATTCTAATAAACTCTCTGGTCATTTACCCCAAAGCAATCATTAAATGCCTATACCATTTTGTGAGCAGAATAACATAAAAAACCATCTAAGTGCAGGTACACCCTAGTAATACCTGGGTTTCAGAGGGAGGGAGAGGGCCCTTTTGAGAGGGACAGAAAAGAGCAGCAATTTTAAAATGCATTATGAATACAGGGCCAAAATCAAGAGTCTGTCTCCAAAGGTTACCTGGAATATGTTTCCCATTCCACAGAGTATTTTTCTTAATACACTCTAATACAAACACACTCCAAGCAAGAGGCCATCTCTTTCTTTATAAAGGTTTAAGTACTTTGCATACCTCAGTTGAAATAAGGAAAAGTCCATTCAGGTGGTGAGGAATGCAGCATAAGAACTTGCACAGCTACTTTAAACACTTTTTCCAGGGTAGGAACAAAGGTATGGAGAAGTAGTTATGGAGGTCACCAATCCCTTAGCAGAGAGCTACTCAGGACTATTCCTGTATTCTGGCATGGTGATCCTTCCAAAACCCAGGTGTGAACTAGAACAGCTGAAAAGAGGAAAGCTTTTGGCAGAAGACTGAGGAGGAGAACAGGCTGTGTGTCCTTCTCAGTCTTGTGTTTCAATTTTTTTCTTCCATTCAGCTAACAAGAAATAGACCATTTTTAATATATAAATACTCCTGGGTTTTTATTAGCATTGTCCTTTCAAAGTTACTAGTTTCTCATCAGTTAAATGGATACATATACAATTAATGCGCAAAATACTGACACAAAGATGACTATGGGACAAAATGTAAACTTTTTTCAAGTTAGAGAAGTAACATGGTTTCCATGAGAGAAGAATGATGAAAACAAAGTCAGGGCACAGAGCCTGTTGTAAAAAAAGTCTGACCAGTGAAGATAGCCCAAGACAAACAGTCTAATGTGAATTATTAACTCACAGAGACTTTTCTGTGAGGCTGTGTTCCTCTGCCTGCACTGGACAAAATTATCAAAATGGGCTTCCACCAACCATTCCCTGGGGAATGCATGTTGTCAGCTGGGATTCAGGTCCTGTACTGCTGCCACTGGCTTAAAACAGTAGTTTAAGGCTACCATTTTTAAAAAGGGAAATAACAACAAACTCAATGCCACAGAAATCGTTTTGGGTAACTAAGTCTGCTTCAGTTTTCATCATAAGCATATGAAAATGTCAAAATCAAGAAGGAAATAATAGAAAATAAGCAATGCATTTCTACTTGTAGTCCAGTTAGCTTTTGAAAAATAGGATGAACTGTAACTATGTGTTTCATTAAATTATTTATTTTTGAGGGTAGTAAGACTATTTGCAATAAAGATGCTACAGAGAACACCAGAATCATTGAGGACCACAGCCTAGCAATAGGTTGCAAATCTGGTATTTATACTGTTGAAAAATAAAAAAAGAATCACTTCTTAGAAATAATATTATTGTAACCTGAAAACAAAGAAATGTAAATGCTCATAAAGCAATTAAATACATAAATTAAACCGAGTACTATATTGTGCTAAGAAGTATCTTATAACCTGCATTGAGGGCTTCAATTACTATAGTACTCATTTCATTCAAAACAAGGGGAAAACAATCTGGTTTCCTTAACTGCAGTAACACTTGAGACACTCACCATTTTCATTTTTTAGCTAATTGTGCCCCCTCCAGGTCCTTCTGTAATTTACACTTTCATTAGTCATTAATCTTCCAGGGCTGCCAAACTGAATCAGTTTTCCAGCGTTGTAATAAACTGAGGGTCACTGAGTTTGATTATATGCAAACTATTGGCTTTTCCCATGTTCTTTATTCATTTATTCTAAGGATCTGTTATCACAGGCCATTTTCTTGCATTGCTGAAGGGAAAAATAAAAACTTTCAAAATTAAAATATAAACTGTTCAAATGTTTACCTCAAAGTACTTCTTAAGGCAATTTATTCCCTTTTGTCATTATAAAAAAAGCAAATCAGTATGAAATCATAGTAGGCACATACTCAGTATGGTCCTTGATGAATTTAAGAGGAGATAGATGATAGTTCTTTGTTCAAAAAAACCAATCTTTGTCCTTCAAAGAATGTACTTAGAATAAGAGTTCTTGCTTCCTAGAAAGTTTAATCACATATAATAATGCTTTTAATTTAAAAAAAAAAAAAAACCTCTTAAGTTTTGAAACTTTGACCAGTTGTAATACAGTCATATGCCTAAGTGAGCATGTTCAAGAGAAAACAAATGGAATTTTCCACTGAGGAAAATGGATATTGTGGAAGCAAGCCAGCACAAATTTAGGAGAGATGGTTTTGAAAGAGAAATATACCATGAGTGGCAATAGCCTGATATTATACATGGGGTACTACAGAGGTTCCTTCTCTGTTATGGATCAGAACCTGTGCTTGGGAGTGACCATGCACCAGCTAAGGAGGATGACTTTCTGCCTCCCTACAGAGTGATTTAGGAAAACGGGTCATCTGAGAGGGCCCCTCTCCCTCTTAGCCATGATAGAAAGAGAGCGTCAGGAAATACCTCGGTCATCCACCAGGTCAGTGGGATATCAAAGCAGATAAGAAGAAAGTTAGTGTGAGTTTTGTAAAGTTACAAGTATTTTGAATAATTTGATACACACAGACAAGGGAAAATTTGGTCTAGAGGAGCAAGCCTCAGTCAGATCTGTCAGATGAGGCAGTGGCATCAGCAGTACTGCAAAGACAATCTGACAAAAGCTAACAGTGTTCACCAATGGATCAAAAGTGTACTGAAGGAATTGCTGAGATCCCAAACTTTTGGGTAGTTCAGTCACTCCCAAAGGGAGACCAAAGGGATCTGTACCCAGGTGATTTTAAGCATAAGGTGATGCAGCAATTGCAAACTGAACATATTAAACTCACATGTCAAGCACAGTCTAAACTAGACAATATTTATGTCATTTGTTCATAATAATTTCGTTCATTCTTATTTTAAAACAGAAATTTAACATTTGAGAAAACCTCAGCTAAAACCTGAATTATTTTTTCCCTAATTACTTCAAAGTTTCAATCACATATTATTTTCAGACATACTGTGTAACAGACATGAAATACATAAGTTTGAATAATTAAAGAATAGTTCTCTAATAACAGACAAATGCACACAGCTTTCATCATCTATAAAATCCTTCTTCATTGATGGGAAAGCATAAGCAGTCACTGTGGATATTTGCAAATTATCCTTGGATTGCTCACTAGTTCTGCTTTTTAGAAAACTTGTTGTTACTAAAAGCTGGAGTTGCATTCTCTATGGTTCCTGTGGTACTAAATATCTAGCCATAAACTCATAAGTACAGGCATAACATGTATCATCAATTTGAGGTGGATCCTATCTCACTGTTCAAAATTAAGAGCTTTCATTATTTAGTTTTAAAATGCTAATCTAATCATCCTTCCATCAGTTCAAAAAGAATTTTGATCAAAGCTTTATAAAAGTTAAATGGTGGGATGTACTGTACAAGTGTTGAATTCATTAACATTTGTTGACTGTTTAGCCTGAATGATTGAATTGGTAATACAGTAATTACTTGAAAAAGTTACATATACAATCATAATCCCAACCTAGATCCTCTGACTTCAATAAGCAGTTTTGCTTCCAGTAACCAATGCCAATTTTGAATGTCAAGTGAACATACACTGAGGTTGTTTAGCTAGTGTCTTATTTTTGTCTTACCTGTTTCATTTTGCACTTTGTCACCCACCCACTTGCCAAACTGAAGTATTATGCACACATCTATACTTCCAAAGTTAATCTGTAATACACAAATTCAGTTACACATGAAAACCTACCATTTGCTCTACCGTAAAAGAAGTATCCAGTCACAGTGCTATCTAACATCAGACTCCTCAAACTGCATGGAGAACTTTAATGTAGCAAGAATTGAGATTTGTAGTACTAAGTTTGTTCAGTAGCATACTGTAAGGTTATCCATAAATGTTAGGTACATCTCATCATAGACGGGACAACCATTCACCTGGTCGTGGCAAAGAATTCTAACACATTATGCAAAGAGCAGAATGAACAGACGTGCAGTAAATGGGCAGCAATCACAGGCGGAAAGGCAGGTAAAGCAACACTGTCCATTCAGCCTCAGCTGTGCTAAGAACAAAAGCTAGAAGTCAGTAGCAGCACATTGGCAAGCACAATGGCAGAACTGAGGGGTTCTCTGTTCATGGTCCTAACAAACATGAGTCCTTATGCATGGACACAAAGCTTAGCACTTTAAAATTAAATAATGGTAGCTCTTAATGTTGAATTGTGAGGTAGAATCTACCTCAGGCCCTAAGGTTGGTATCCAGCAAAGCTGCTGGTGCCATCCATATCTCAGTCATCAGCAGGCATGTTAATCCAAAGCTAATTACAACTGAGCTGTGGGTATTTCTAGGTGATAGAACACTAACATGGTGAGTTCCCATCCTGTACATTGTCAGAATATGTTTGCATTTATTGGGACACGGATATATATCAACACAGTCAGAGGTTACTGTAGGAAAGGTGTACCTCACTTTTTCCTGTTGATGCAGTTTTACAATTACACAGAATAAAATGCAACAAAAAGGGGAAGAAACTGGCAAGAGCATATCGTTGAGTTAATTCTCTGTAAGAAAGGAGACTAGAAATGCTCTCATACCCTTGAGTTTTCTCATCCCCAAGGCCACCAATCAATTGGTCTCTTTGTTGTAGTTTTTTGCTCCGTAAGTCAACCTCAGAACAGAAAAAAATGCTGATTATATTACATGATCACTTTAGAGACATTTTACGAATATTAAAAACATTCAAGGGTTATTTTCCTCTGCTTTTCTTACATAATTTCATCAAATAGAAAGAAAACACCTTCTTATTATAATGAGAATATTTAAAGAGCAAAGCCCATTATCAGGACCAGCACAGCAAAATCTATTCAGTTACATTTTCATCCAAATCAAGGGAAAAAACCAACATGCAATTCAAAATAGCTCTGTGTATGCAATATGGAAAATATTAATAGTCAAGGAAATTATCTACATGTTACAAGAGAAACAAAAACACTTTAAAGAGATCATAAAAGTAGGTACATTCTTTTCTGCAAAAAAAGTCCTTGTGAATCCATAATTGGCATTTATATCATCAGTTTTTCACTAAGTCATCTTTCCAGGTATGTTTATACTCTAACAAAAATATGTTTTAAACAGGAATTTAATCCATCTCTGTTAGAATTCTTTACTAGCTAATATGGACACATTTCAGACATGGGATAGGAGGAAAATGATGCCAACTCTTGCTGCGGTTACAATCCTCTCTTCTGGTAACCATAGCAGCCAATTTACACCACAGAAACAAACTGCTTGTGTAGCTTCTCCCTCCCTTCCATGTCCACACCATATCAGGATGCAGAAGAAACACCCAAGGAGCTGACTAACTACAGACAAGACCATTTCAAATTTCAGTTCTGTTTTCTAAAGGAAGTTCAAGATGACATACTGAAAATCTTAAATAAAGAAAAAAATCATCTTCTAAATGTTGCCTGTTTTTGCAAACATAAACCAGTCTGGAACAGGGCTTACCAAAAACAGTCTCAAAGTTGCATAAGGACAGAGGACATAAATAAACTTTAAAAACTTTTAATGTGCTAACTTGCAAGTTAATAGATGAATGCAAACATTTAGTAAAATCATTGAAAATTTCTCTCCTCACAAAGCAGCAGACATGAGTGAGGATGTAGGAGAAGGATATTGGTTGGTAAATTAATAACATATTCATTTTTCTATTACTTTAAAGCATTTATTTCCCATGCTTTGCCCACTTATTAAGACCATTACACCAAAATAAAAATATGGTTATCTAAACATACAATTTTTTCCACGTATTGGCAGTGAAAGGGAAAATACTATTTGACAAAGAAACAGATTTTAAATAATTTTTCTTTATATCAGTATGACAATAGTTCACATTCTGCATCATATACCTGATTTGCCCAGTAAGCCTTCTCTTTTTTCTTGGATTCCAGTGTGCAATTTAGCCCGAACCTTCCTCAGATCTGCTTGTTTCTTTCTTAGACCAAAAGCAATCTTTAATTTTCCTTCATCTTGATTCAACTTTAGCTTTTTGGGTGCAACATTTTTGTCACTCTAAATCAAGTCAAAGAATAAATTAAACATCTGAAAGATAGACTCTTCACTCCGTGGTTATTATTTTAGAAAAAAAACACAAAAGAAAGATGAAGGGAAACCTCAGCAACTCAGTAGCTCATGCAATATTCTGTTTCATAACTTGTAATCTGAAGACAATTGGTTTTTTACTTAATCACTTGTTCCTGTGCTGGTATCTGATTTAGGCAGTTGCTACAACTTTTTACTGTACTAACAAGTAATGATTCAAAGCAAAGAAGGGTTCTCCTTCCACACTGTGTCCNTTTCCAGTTTTGAGGATTTCATTATTTATACGGATATTTTTGTGAGGAGAATATTGAAAGTAACATGTAACAGAAAACATCTTTCCAAAAACAAGCATGAAAATAATCTGGAATGCCCCTACGCCCGATTGAAACAGAATTTCATGAGTATTTGCCTCGTAATTCACAAGTTCCCGCTCAGGTTGGTGTGAGTTGCAGATCTCCTTTAAACTCCACCTTTAAAAAGTCTCTAACAGTTGGTACTTCCAATATTAATAGTTGTTCTCAAATCCAGACATCTACCAAGTCTGTATTTACTAATCTTTTAGCTGAGGAACAAAATATCCTGCCATGACTCAACTTTTCAAATGGCACATTGACCTGAGTTGCCCAGTTCTGATTTACTGCTAAATGTGAGCTCCAGATGTCTCAAATTAGGAAACAACATAAAGAATAGGCACACCTTCTCAGTGCATCAAATACAGCCCGTAACAACAAATACCTTTGGCCTTGATATGTGTACCAGGAGCTTCCAAAGACATTTCAGTAATGCCCCAATTTTGTGCAACACTCTAAAAAGAAGTTAATTTCATTTGCTAACTGAACGGAGTGTTGCTTCGATGCCTTCTTAGAAAAAAATCAGGACTGAGAATCAGGCTCTACACCTTAACATCAGTATCTTAAATTAATTAATCTTAGTGACTGCAAGTACACCACTAGTAATTTCACCTCTTTTTTGGTGTTACATTAAACTGATAGACTGATCCCTTTGATCAAATGTATTTTAACTTTTTTTAATACATACTTACTCATCATAAAACTCCATGGCTATAACCCCTTTAAAGCAAAAAAGCCACACCTGTAACACAACACTATTTCTCAAGTTCTAACAGGCCCAATGTTGTAACAACTGCGTGGCAGACTAATGATTGCTCTGAGGCACTTGTTTTAATGTGACCCAAATAAATCTAAAAAAACCCCACCAAAAAACACCAAAACAATTAATACTAAAGTATCAAACAAAAAGACCAGTTTTTAAACTGTTATTAAGAAAAAGATCCTAACCATATTGCAGAGTAAAACTGTCTTGTCCCACTATTTAGGAGGTTATTGGACTTTCTAAAAGGTAAACAGAAGCAATAGTGACCTATAGCTATAGTTATGGTCTGATTACTCTGGCAATGTATAAGCCCTACATATAATTTTTTTTTTTAATTTCATGTGCAATATCTTTTGTAACACGGGAAATCTTGTCCTGATAAATGTAAAATATTGTGTCCTAACACTATCCAGTAAAAACTTTCATATTTTTCCAATAAATACAATGCACAAATAAAATAATATCAACAATAAATCAGATTACAATCTGGCTGAAAATTGTCATCCCTGTAGCATTCTTATCCTGCAGAATCACAAAACCAAAATACAGCCTTTGAGTGCACAAGCTCTGTCTGTAGCATTCCCTGCAAATTCAGCAAATGTACTGAGACTCAGCAGTGATGAAAAAAGCAGTTTTAATTAAAAACTGTTTCCGTCTGGCTACTGGCCATTCTAGTTAGCAATCCATGAAATGATTGTTACAGGTATTCTCTTATCAGCAGAAATTGTCACAGCAGTGTAACCATTCTCTGTGTGACCAAGCAAGCAGAAATTGAAAAACTGGGAACAGAAATTACCTTCTAATAGGATTGAGAGGTATCACTTACCTCCCAGTAGCACCTAAGCTGACTTAACCATTCAAAGTCACTCTCATCTTTGACTTTTTTGCTTACTAGAGATGCAAGAACATTCCTAGCATGAACATTAAGCACAACAAGTGCTCCTGGAGTCACTTGATTCTGCTTAGACAGCTTTCCTCGCACCAAGGTCACAACGTGCTCAATCTGTACCTCTGTTCCAGAAAATCCTCTAGTGCCTGCAAAAATTTTTAGAAGTTAAGAAGTTAAATGTCTGGTCTAAGGAAGGGTTCTTTTTTTCTTAGACTTCTTATTTTTATAATATTAGTTCTATTTCTCTGTATTATAAAGTTCCATCTCAGTATAACAGTAACACAATGTCCTTTGTTCACTGGCAGCTCAGTAGGGTTTGGGGTTTGGGAAGCTTTTTTCCTGCTTTTCCAAAACCATACATAAAACATCAGTGACACATACCTGCAAACAGAGCAGCATATACTAATTTATTCCTGCAACACAGTCCTTATCCTTTCACCATTTCACATTAAGAAAAGGAAAATGTCACATTGTGTTTAAAGATCTACTTATATGTATTCACTGTCTTCTCCGGTTAAGGGCCACTGTCCCACAACAGTTAGAAACAGCAGTACACCTATAATTCAAAAAAGTTAATAAGAAAATGCATTTCTCTACAGTTTCTCAGTTTATTGACTTTTGACTATAGTCTGTGTTCAGTTAGCCCAGTTCTGTCCTTTACACAATAATTGATAGTCCCTTTCATGCTAATAAGTTGCAAGTAAACAGGAAAGGCCCAATTAAGGAAAGCACATGAATCAGGACAGTCCTTAAATGTGATGAAGTACCCCACTGAATTGAAATTATAAAGTGTGAATTAACTTCATGAT
The DNA here is from genome assembly GCA_013400415.1 of Scytalopus superciliaris. Classification (NCBI taxonomy): domain Eukaryota; kingdom Metazoa; phylum Chordata; class Aves; order Passeriformes; family Rhinocryptidae; genus Scytalopus; species Scytalopus superciliaris. Next base: position 1,066,421 of record VXBX01002363.1, on the reverse strand, counting down.
ACATTTGCACCAAGGCCTGTTTCTATGGAGAAATGGCTTCCATTTGAGTGGAGAAAAACCTTACCTAAAGCCTACTTGAGGTTTTTCTCTGTGCTAGCCTGCTGTTCCTCTCCAAACACACTGGCACTGGTAGCTCCCAATAGATCACCGTGCTTCTGAGAGCTCTCATCTCAGTTATTTTGCAAACACTAAGTTTGGTTAATCATCTGCTTAGTAGGAATTCTTTGTATTTATGAGAATAAAGCAGTAAACAGAGAGTTCAAAAGCAGTGAAATGAAACTTGCACCTTTGATTTATATACAACAGTTACTTGGTGGAAACAATTAACTCAAAAATGGTTGAAATACAGCATGTGTGTGTGTGTGTGTGTGTGCATGGGAATGTAGGTGTGAATACATGCTTAATATTAACAAGTGCTTTAAATGATCCTGGCTGTCCCAGAAAACACTGAAGTGCTTCAGGCAGGATGCAGTACTTTTGGCCTCTGACATGGTCACTATTGTCATGTTTCTTAGGTTTACAACACAGGAATGAAGAAGAGAAAGAACACTGAAGCCTCAGAGTTCTCCCTGCCACAGATTTGTGACAGACTGTCAGGAGATGCAAATAGCTCTCCACTGTTTCACTACACACAAGCTCCTTTCCACTGCCCAAAATCCTTGGGCTGAAGCCAGATGAGCAGTATCCCCACTACAAGAGGGCTACAATAAGGACAGATTTCTCTGCCTGCTCACGTACACAAAAGCCTTGTTACAGACCAGCACAAGAGCTTTTATCTAGACTCAGAATTCTCTAGCGAACATTGAACCCTTGCCAACCTCCTCCTTTAGTCACTAACTACAGACTTATTAAGGTGAGGATGGCTTTAATTTTTTTTTAAAATCTAAAATCTGTAAGTTTAGAATTTCTGTCTCCCTGAAAGTCTTTCACCAGTTGACGATAAATAGTACAGTAAGTACAACCCTTATTTCTTTCCTCAGGAAACTTAGGATCTTCTTTATTACTGGGAATATTTATTACAGAGAATGAAAAGTGATTCCACTATATGTTAATGTTTACTGAGGAAACCCACACTGAATGACATTAGCCTAGAAAATAAGAGAATAGGACTTGTTACCTTGCAAACAGACTTCAGCATAACTGTCTCAAATTCAAGCAGCCAACTTGACCTCTAGATTCAGTTGCTGAAATTGTCCCTCTACGTTCCACAGTCTCTTCTTTGCTGCTTTTAATATATGTAATATCCAATGCATCATTAAATTCTACTCTTGCAATGCTTCAAAACAATTTTTCAAGTGAGGTTTTCCTCTAGAAAACAAAACTAGTATTAAACAGCTTCAGGTGATTCTTTCTTGCTAGCACTACCAAAGAATACATAATTAAAAAAAAAAATTCTGAACAATGTATTTCAAAGACCATTTTAAGTTAGATGGAAATAAAATTTATCCTCAACAGGATACTGCCCCCTGCAAGATGCCTACCACTGTATTTATTGAAGATATGTTCAAATATGCAAAACTTTATAGTCTCTCTAACACATAAACTAGTAAGGATAAAGAAGAACCCTTTCTTTAACTGCTAACCTGCTACAGTACATAAAATGCTATTATTTATACCTTCCCAGAAACATTAAGGGGTTTGAGTAAAGCAACCAAGTACTACTTTAACACAATAATTGTAATGAAATAAAAAAATCACCTTTAAGATTTTTCCTCACGAGATCTCTTGTCCTGCTCATTGCACTGTATGAATATTTCTCTGTGACTGAGCTAGCATTTTATTTTTCATTTCTGTACTTGTTTTGGCACGACCTTGCACTGCATTCACTGCACGCTCCCAAGGCTGCATACTGGGACTCAAACCTCAGTTCCTCTGCTTATGGCGAAGGTTATATTGCTTAACAACATCACTTCAGCAGGAACCTTTGTAGAGTTAATTCCACTCAGTATAAGAAGGACTTAAATTGAGTTACATTTTTTGCAGTTTAATCCTGAAAGAGGCTGGGGAGTAGAAATCCCAGCAAGAGTTAAAACACAGCAAAAAACTTCTGAATTGTTTAACTTGTACTTCCCCTAAAAAGATAAAACAGAACTAGCTTACATCTGATATTCAATTTTCTACTCATCACCAGGGTTCACTGGAGAAGTAGTTAGGCAACTTGTGTAAAATTTTTCAAAACATGAACTATTATTTCTGAAAGTAATTTCAAAACGGGCAATTCATCAAACAACACACCTCCCATCGTTCTGTTGGAGCAACACCAATTTACACTGGCTATTCAATGGGGTTATGTAATTAAACATGAACAATTAAAACATTTGGATAGATTTTCAAAAGTTTACTTTTATGACAACCATATAGTCACACATTTCAACTGGTAATCATCTATCAATTCAATGCAGAAATTATCCTTTCTTACATATAAAATATATACACGAGATATAAGTATTAAGGTGGCAAAGTTGTACATAGGCCACACTGAGACTTCAGTATAACACTAACTAGTAACGTGATCTAAAGAAAGGTATCCTCTGATCCTAATATACATTTACTAACTAAACACATGTTAAAAGAATTTTGCCAGCAAAACATAAAAGGTTCTACTTGTTTTGAGAATATAAGAAATTGTATTTTTATTTCTTTATACAACAGCACCTGAATAACACCCGTCAAGTCACATTGTTGGATAAACAGTGGATTTCTTATAAATATACATACAGTGTAGAGATGATGAAATATATATAGTGCATAACAGTTATCTCAAATAATCTCAAATAATTCAAAGGAAAAAAATACTGTCAAAAGGTTACCAAGCTAAAAACCTTTAAAGAAATACAGTTGTCTGAACATCAGGTTCTGGCATTTAATGTGCTTTATGCTCGATTTGTAACCTAGTCATCATTACATTTTTTTAATCTTGGTCACCAAATACGGGACTTGGGGAGCACAGAGATTGAAAAGTAGGAAATTATGCAGGTTTAGAATGAGGGAATCAAACCAAAGAAATGCTCCTACTCAGTTGCAGTATGGGCTGAGATGGAATTTATTCTAGTTGAGTTCAATAATTATGAACTGGCTGAAACCCACCCACATTGCAATACATGATATTCTACAGTGGCAAAGTCCTGGCAAGGGCAATGGGGAGTGATTAATGCCAGCCCCCTGCTCCACTTCCCAAAGTCTGGGAACACAGCTCCTACCACAGCATCTCCTCTACCACCTAAATCAGACTGCCTTTCCCCAGAACGGGAATGGCCAGAAGGGCCGTGGGTGAGATGGACACAGAGGGCAGCCAGAAATGTCAGTGAGCCCTGAGGTCCCTCCGCTCTGCCCGGTCAGTCTGGCCCCGGAAGCACACACAGCTGGGGACACGTATCCAGGGGTAAAACAAAAGACACAGGTATATCCAAGAGACGAAAATCCCGAGAGATTTGTAGGGAGAATTTCAGCCTAATCTGTCCACTGAGGGCTCGCAGGAACTGCTGACCATTTCCTCTGGGAAGAGTTTTGTCAGAGCCTATTATAAGGTAGAATGACCGACTCAGGAAAGCCCCTGGCAGGGTGTGCAGGAGAACACAGTGTCACAGGACAAAGCCCAGAGGTGCCAAAGGTGCAAACTCCTCACAGGGTGCCAGTGCAGATTTCAGCCACTAACCAGCCTACTTCTCATCTTCAGTCTGGAGAATTTAGTAATACATTCCAAGTTCAGTTTCAGTCTGAAAACTCACGAGGTTTTTAAATTATTTGCAATGTGCACTCAGTGTTGGTTTAATCCCCTGCTCATGTTACACATCATATACTTCCAATCTACTGAAAAAAGCAGAACTGTGCTTATCTAATCGATCTTCATGTGGGGCACCTCCCTGGGACAGTAATCATAGTGTTACTTTGGACACGAAATACATTCACCTCCTGTCACTTGCCTGTTGCATCATCCCAACCCACAACAAACTGCACATACTTTTCATCATAGACAATTAAGCTGTCAGCACACAAACATAGTTCATAATTGGTTGTATAAAACAGTTTTTCACACACAGACAACCATTTNGGGGGGGATGTTGTTTTCTTTCCTAGTATGTTTATCCTCAGCAAATAGAGTAATTGCAACTGGGAAAGCAAATCAAAGCTGTGTTGCCAGTTTTATAAATGGGACTCTTCCTGCTTGTTTTTACTTTCACATGAGAAAAAGCCAGGAAAAAAGTAATTTATGCTTCAACATAGATTTCCTATTTACAGTTCTGCTAAAGCAGGATGAGAACAAAGGAATGCCATCATTCTCAGTCATTCCAAATGTCAGTATAACTTATTTTGTCAGTGACACTGCCAGTGTCAATTAGGGGGGGGGGAATATATCAAGAAAAGGGAATAAATCAAGTGTACAGAAATAGTTTGAGTCGCCNGGAATGTATCAAGAAAAGTGTATAAATCAAGTGTACAGAAATAGTTTGAGTCGCCTGTTAAAAGACCATCAATAATCTAGTTTCTAAATATAATTTTTAATATATTACAGATTGTAACCTGGGATTTTTTTTTTCCTTCAGTCTTTTTTTTCCTTGCATTTTTTTGTTCCTGCTTTCTTCCCCAGAAAGACAGAAAAGCTTCTGCAGCTGAGATTTTTTTTTTAAAGTTATGGGAAGTGGAAATTAAACCACTGAGTACTTTAACCCTCATTAATATGCATGGCTTGCATTTAAATTGAAGAAATAATGTATGATTATTCAAATTTGCAATGAAAAGCTAAGCAAATAAAGCAATGTTATAATACAGTGGCATATAAATGCAAAAAATAAGCACAGACAGACTCAACTTAGCTTTATGCTTTAAGAACCACTGTTCACATGGTCTGGGGAACAGCATCCTTTTAAGCCACGAACCTCAAACATTGCATTTGTGGAAAGAGAGCGCCATCTTCTGGAAAATAATGCCTACTTGTTTAGCCAAAATCAACCTCAGCTTGTTAAGTTTCTATTCTGGCATTTACACTCTCCTATACAAAAAGTGGTTCTTTTTTCTGCCAGCAACAACACGTCACATTCAAAAAAGTAATTTGTATTTGATTAGCCCAGAATATATAAATTGGATGATTTTATCAGAACAGATCATTCAGCAAACAATATTCAGAAATAGAGCAAAATTCTGAATTTCCTGCCCTTTTTCATTTTTACTGAATTTCTGCCCCAAAATGAATACTATTGATTTGAAAGTTTCAGAGTAAATGGGATAAATTCCTGATTTTGTTCTAACTCAGAAGAAAGAGCAACAAAGGGGAGGGCTGGGGAGCATAAGGCAGAAGGAGAACCAGAGAGAGAAGGAGAAATTGAAAGAGAGAAAGGGAAGGAGAAAGAATAAGAAATTAATTTTAAAAAAATTAAAAATAAGTTATCAAGCAGAATTTCTAGGAAATTAAGCAAATTATTCTTTTTGTATACTACACACTTTGTATAATACCTACATTAGGAACCTACCTGCAGTTTGAAAAGAATTGAGACCAAATATTAGTTAATATTTTCAAAATAAATGCACTTTTGTTGTATCATTATTAGAATTACACAGCAGGATTACCAGAATCATGAGGCAACCATTCCCTGAAGAACAGAAGTTGCAGAGCACACATGAGAAGAGGTTGGGAGAGCTGGACTTGTTCCAGGTGAACTAGAAATTAAGGTAGAATTCAGCTGTAGCCAGCAACTACAGGAGAGGCAGCTGAGAAAAGCAGAGCAAATTTCTTAGCAGTGACACTTGGGCAACAGGTACAAATCTTTGCTTGAGAGGCTCTGCTTGGACATTAAGGAACAATTATTTACTAGGATGGCACCACAGCCCTGCAGCCTCTGAAGGTTCTCTGCGGGAAATCTGGACTGCTGTATTGTTGCTAAAGCTTTTAGAAGGAAGTCAGAATAACTGAACTCCAGTGGCCCCTCCCAACCAATGTTTCTGTGGTTCTGTCTGAAACAGTTCTGCAAAGTAATTCTTTTAAGAAGCTAAGTAAGAGAGCTAAGATTAAATAGAAAATGGATTACTGTGTTATCAGAAGCAATTTGGTTTTGTACGCAGTACAGATTCACTCTATACCCTTAAGACAGTAGTATGTACCTGGAAAACAGGTTCATTAAGTCTTCCCATGTCTTAGTCACAGTATTGAATCCTGCACTTTCCTCAGGCATCTGAGCCATGATGTCAGAACTGAAAATTGGCTCCAAATAAACCTTCAGCCATTCATCCTGGATCTCCAGCATCAGTAACAGCTTTCCTTTCCATTCCCTGTAAAATGGAATTAGTTCAAATGCATTAACTGATGCTCCCAGTACAGCATTTTCAGTAGTCTGGTAAGATCTTTTTGGCAAATTGCATATTGAGCAGCAAGTGCAACAGGTTTTAAGATTTCAGCAAAATATCACATTTCCCTTGCACAATATCCTGCATAGCAAAGGCCACGTTAATTGGTGCCACTGCATCATCAGTAAGGCTGATGGTGGGATTTCATGAACTGGTTAATGCAATAAACAGACTATCAGTGACTAAGTGCAGCACAAGCTTTAGCATTTAACAGTATATGTGGACAAATTCACTTCCACTGAGTATGTGGTCTGGTTCCTGGCATACACCACAGCCCAGACAACGATTTCTGTTTGCCTGGATAGACACGTTGAGATGGCAGAAAAAAAGACATAAAAATAACCTAAACTACTAAACCAGGCATTGTCTTAAAAAGACATATGGTTTTAATTAAGAGATTTCAATTGGTATAGTCCAATTGTTAAGTCGTATTTTATTTCTGCCTTCAAATTCCAAATGTGGATGTGGAACACATTTGTTTGATAGATTAAGTTCAATATTACTGCACACCATTATGGGTACACAATATTATAATTCAATGCTTATTCAGTCTTTCTATTGAAAGCAAAAAAAAAATCAAGGTCCTCTGGTGTGTAATTTTTTTCTAAGTGTTCTCAATTTTTTATATAATTTACAAATTATTTAGCACCACCACTTGACATTTCTTACTATCTCCTCAGTATCAGACAGATGTGATATTATCAATTCTCTAATGTCATTGGTATTCTCAATTCACTGACACAAGCAATTTGCAGAAAGTATACAAAAAATAAAATACTATTTATAACCCTATAACAAATAGTTATATTCTACTTTCCTGTATAGAAACAGTATTTTTTTACAACTCTCTTAGTACTGGCCAATAGAGATAGCATAATTTTAAAACATGCATGCTGTTAAAATATATATTGTATAAATGAAAAATAGCAGTAATTTTCTCAACAGAACACTCATACATGGGCTGCACTGAGTTCTGTTAAATTAAACGTGAAAACATATTTAATGTATTTATTTATTTATTTACCTGCCACAGATTCTAAACAACAGACAACTTTTCTTGCATGTACCATTTTCTCTACACAAAGTTCCTCTTTCATCATTTATGTTCTGGTACCTCACCTCTGGCGATTTTGCTTCTACCAAGAGGCAGAAAAAAAATGAAGTTTTCCATGAGGAAAGTTAGGCAGGTTAAATGAAAGATAAAGATGTGGAATTTGGAATAATCCCTGGCAGCAATCCAGAATTCTCCATGCTTTGTTAGGTTGTTGAGAAAGCAACCATTGTGTAATGGCCTGCATGTCAAAAATTTAACAGCCTTGTGTTAATACCTTGTATTATTTCAAATGCTGTCAGTCACCAAAAGGCTTTGATGACATTACCATGGCATGCTTACTCTTTTTAAATAGGCAAACCCAGCTATTTTACATTAATAAGGAAGGAACTCATACTATAGTACAGTAGCAATTAGAGAATTGATTCCTATTGGAACATACATGTATATATATGTATTCATATAAAATATTCTGAAATCTGAAACAGCATTTTTTCAGGTTAATAGGAGTTTGGAGGTACCTATAGAGCTAGATATTTATAGCCAAGCTTTATATGAAAGATTTTTTTTTTTTTGGTTTTTTTAACAGTATGGCTATGTTTAAGAGATTTAAGAAGCAAGTATTTTATTGAGAAAAAAGACCAAAACAAGATTAAAATCTATGCTCAAAGACAGAAGTACAGAATTTTTAACATACAACACTAAGTTTCAGAATTTAATTTTATGCTTTAGAAAAAAAAAAAAAAATCCTTCATTTCTTTCCTGAAATTTGTCTTCACCTCCCTTACATAAGCCCTAATATTTTTAATTGTTGAAGAAATAAACAATTTAGGAGCCTTATTATTTAGGTGGAAAGTTTAAACATTATTCCTTTAGTCTACAAGCTTTCCATCCCTACTTCAGATATGTTTTATCTGCTAAAACAAAGGTATTGTTATAATGCAACTGGTACCTTAAGTACCAGAGCATGTTAAAAATGTTTAGCAACCTCTCCAATGCATTAGCACTCCCCACATTAATTAAAAGTAAAAATCAGCTTTAGGGGATTAAATAGTGTGTAGCTGACAAGGGACAAAAGCTTTATCCCTTTAAAATGAGATTAATTCACTGCTTAAATAGGACAAACAAAAGCATTTAAAGTCTCTATGCTTTAGATTTCTTATTTGGTAACAGTACTTTGTGACATTCTATTAGAAAAATAATACCTTATTCTCTTTCCACAATGCTTAATGAAAGGAGACCCTCTCATAGTCTGAGTCTTGACAATGTGGTTCTTCCAATAACAGCTGAATATCATCTACAGATGACAAAATGTGTTCCTGTCCCTCTGTGGGCAAGAAGAGGGAACTCCATTTGATCCCATTCAGAATTCCTTTCTGTTAAGGCTTTCTCAAGTGAGTGTTCTTTGCTGGCTGTTTCACTGGTGGGCTCAGACTTTTCTAGGAGTGGTTCAAGATGCAAGTTAATGCATGACAAGACATCTGAATCTTCAGGAGACAGTGGCAAACCCACAGCTTCAGACATCTCTTCCCACTGTCTTTCTTGAAAACTAGGATTGCAAATCACTTGGACTACAGGAATGTGGGATCTGAATTCTTCTTCTTTTGATTTAACTTGTCTAGTTGTTGCTAATGCATTTGGAAAATTGTGGGAGGCTTTTTCGAGTCTACACAGTCCATGCCAGTAGTTTTCTACATCTACCTCTCCTTCATCCGGATTCCCTTCTGCAGATGATCCCTCTGCCCAGTCTTTGTGTATTCTGTTGAATTCCACAGACATATCAGAGACAAACACAGACAGAAAGAGTGTTCTGGATGGTTTTATGCTGATGGGACTGAGATACTGGCCATCCTAAGGACTCTTCTTCTGAATTAAACGGATCAATCTGTTGAGACATGTGAGGTCTGAAATACAGACAAAGCTGTCTGTGCTATCAGGTCCTTACCACAGGGATTAGGGAAGTTTTCTGGTGTCTTCAACAAGCTTCAAATTAAGTTTTGAGTTGCTAAACCAGTCTGTGATGTAATTGCTGCCACTGACTGCAGTTAAAGCAGTCCTCGTTGGTAAGAGCTCATCATTCATATTAGTCAATAGAGAAATACACTTACAGGTTTAAAATGGTAGCTGGCCATTCCTCTATAAATTGAATTACCATGGAAGCTTTAACAGACAGGAGGTAACAATGAGCACGGGAAATTGCACTTCCAGGAACACAGAAGTGTAATAGCTGTGCAAACCTATACAAATGTAATCCACTCTTTCATTATGCAAAGTGATGACAGAATAACTCAAGATCATATAGTGACCAATTATTGTGCTCAATGAATTTGCAGTTTAAATCTGAAATATAAAAAAATATTTCGCAGCTGAATTAGGAATAATTTTGTCACATCTCAGTAACTTCATTACTAGGCAAACTACTTATGTCAAAAACACTTGTCTTAAAGCCATACAGTTCAAGCATAGTTTTTTCCTTTGGATACACGACTCCACAAATTTCACATTGAGTATCAGCAGTGGTCAATGTCTAAAATGAAGCATCAAACCACATACAACAAAGTAACGTGTGTCAAGAGAAGAGCCTAGACTGTACCTTTATTTATAACACAATTAACATGCACCAGCTACTTCTTCAAATGCACTGCATAAACGTAGTATCTCACTATTTTTTCTCATTTATTTTATGTATGATCCAAGACAAAATAATGATGAGACTAAGGAGGAAAGCAGACAGCTGTAGAGGCAGTAACTGTAAAGGATCAGCAGCCTAGTAATTAGCAATCCTTGTGGAGAGACCCCATCACTTAGAACACACAAACTCTTCCGTAAAAGCCTGGTAAACATAATGAAAAATTCTAACAGAGATTAAATATGTCTAAAATGTAAGAGATTAAAAACTTTAAAAAAAAAAAATCAATAAAACAAACCTGATCCAAGATGCACAAATACAAACTGTTCTATTTGACATTATCCTAACAGCTAAATCACAAATTAAGGCAGATTTGGTTTTTTGAGCTGGTCTGCAAATTTTCTTGATCACACATCCTTATCAGTAAGTGATTTTTGAGCATACACCATCAATATATTTATTTATAGATTGTACACACATACTGTACTAACATATTGTGTACATAATAAAACACAGAAAAAAATTAGAAATTAAAAACAGAATGAACACTAAATTACCAATATTTTAAATAATTTTGCTAATTTTATATAAACATTTTTGCTTTCATGAATAGTAATATTATTAATACTGTTTCCAGCAAGAAAAATATGATTGAATATGCTTCATTAGTCTTGGTTCGATACTTCAAGATTCAGAGATTCAAAGGTCTTTAAGTTCAATTTATTTCAATACTTTTTTTTAATGGCTGTCATAGCTGAAAAAAAAATCCCAAAGACACAGATTCAAATGGCAGAATTGCATCACTGGCTGCACTTAATAAATCATGATCCCAACCACCAATTATGCAAAGATATTTGCTGAAATTCACATAGTAAATTTTCAACTTCCCTGATGTCACTCAGTTGTTCTTCCAAGCTAACTGGAACCTCTTGCATTTTTAAAATCACAGAAAATTTTTTAAGAGATGGCAAAGGGCCTTGAGATTTGAAGTTCTCCAAAGCCACTGCCTCTCTGGGCAAACTTCTCACCTGCTTAATTATCTCACTGTGGAAAGACTGTCATCCTCACATCTGGTCGGAATTTCCCTCCCTGCAGACTGAGAGAGCTGCCCCTCCTGCTGCTGCACCAAGAGGAATCTGGAACAGGTTTTTCTCTAGTTCAGACACTGGAAGACAGTAACTACCTCCCCTTCCACCACCTTCTTTCCACCAACATCCCAGTGGTGTCTGATGGACTCTGGGTTGTCAGCAGCTTTACAGCTGACTCGGGTGAAGTGACCTTAGGTGGCTCTGAACCTGGAACTCTTTGTTCTCCATGTCTTGCATAATGGGATTGAAATATAAAGCTCACTGTTTCTCTAGTCCAGATTCTAAAGCAGATGGTGATGCTATCTACCACCCTCTGAAGGGAACAGATGGGGAAAAAGATCTTTCCTATAGGAGAAAATGGGCTTGGATTCCTGTCAGTGACCAAGTCCACAGTTTTAGCTCTTAGACTAATGGTTAGGAACAAATAACAGAAACCTGGGTGATTTTACAAATAATAGGGCTATAAAAGTGATTGAAGACTATACTTTGTCTTCATATACAATGCTATATAGATTTGTTTAGTTTTTGTTTGTTGAAAAACAGAATTTAGCATCACAACTTATACCTCTGAGTTGCCGGTACTCATAAATTCACAGCTAACTCACACACTCACTCCCCCCTTCCCTCACGTAAGATGGGGAAGAGAATCAGGGACAGGGGAAAAAAAAAAACCACCCCAAAAACTCATGAACTGAGATAAGAACAATTTAACTATTAAAACAATGTAAACTAATATCAATTAAAAATACTAATAATTGTAATGAAATGAGGAAAAAAAAAAAAGGAAAGCAAAGGAAAAACCCCAGGGAAAGAAGTGATGCCCAACACAATTGTTCACCACCTGCTGACCAAAGCCCATCCCATCCTGGAGCAGTGGTCAGACCCTCCCAGCCAACTCCCCCCAGTTTAAATAATAATTTCAATGGTATGGCATGTCCTTCAGTCCCAGCTGTGCTCCCCCCCAGTCTCTTGTGCACCTTCTCACGGGCAGACCATGGGGAAATTAGGTGTCCTTTATTTTGAGAAAGCGCTACCTGGCAACAACCAAAACATCAGTGTGTTACCAACATNATCAATTAAAAATACTAATAATTGTAATGAAATGAGGAAAAAAAAAAAAGGAAAGCAAAGGAAAAACCCCAGGGAAAGAAGTGATGCCCAACACAATTGTTCACCACCTGCTGACCAAAGCCCATCCCATCCTGGAGCAGTGGTCAGACCCTCCCAGCCAACTCCCCCCAGTTTAAATAATAATTTCAATGGTATGGCATGTCCTTCAGTCCAAGCTGTGCCCCCCCCCAGTCTCTTGTGCACCTTCTCACGGGCAGACCATGGGGAAATTAGGTGTCCTTTATTTTGAGAAAGCGCTACCTGGCAACAACCAAAACATCAGTGTGTTACCAACATTACTGTCATATGGAATCCAAAACACAGCATTGTGCCAGCTACTGAGACGAAAATTAATTCAATCCCAATCAAAACCACAACAGTGATGTAACATTTTGTAGTTTGTCCCCAGTGAAAAGTTTGGCACACCAATTAATTTCTGTGGTTTCTAAAGGGGTGCCTGTAGGAGAACATTACCCTCTCTGAAAACAATACAGAAACAGCAGCCCAAACCAAAAAAAGTATGTTTAAATTTGTGCTCCTACATTTGTCAAAGGAGACCTGGGCAGCTCCAAGGAGGACTGTGCTGCTTCTAAAAACCTCATTTGTGGAGTTCACAGCAGACACCACAGCCTAATTTTTCTGGAGGGTGCCCTGCAGCCTCCTCTGCCCCATGGCTGCCCTGCCAGGCACCACTTACAGGTTTGGCTCTCAGGGATAAAACTCCTCATGTCAGAAGCTGAACTCAGGTTTGTGATTTAAGGTTAAAAAGAAAGAAAAAAAAATCAAAAGAACTCAGCTGTGCTTGTAAAATCATTCTTAGTAAGATGAAATGCTGGGCTGGGGTGGCTAAACTGCAACAGCAACCAAAGATGTTTCCGGTGCCACATCCTGGGATGGCTTGGGATTAATACAACCTGTCCCTTCACCCCCAGTAAATTACAGAATACAAGAAAATAGAAATTGGTAGTCAATGGGTGTTCCCCCCATTGTGGATCCAATGCTTTGACCCACCTAAACAAGCTACTGCATGATTGGTGTGACTTCTAACACTTTGCTGTGACCAGCTTTGGATTTCAATGGGATCTGAAAGAGCTGTTGCCATGTTGGATAGCTTGTGAATTTTAAATGAGAGGTTTTGTTATGTTTTCACAGCAACACATAAAAGGTAACACTACATTTTACAGAGTTAACCTGCTGGAAAATCCCGATAAATGAGCTCCAATTCAGGCCTGTAACCAGTCTTGTGAACTGTGCACAGAACATTTTAAGTGTCTACATAGCAAGTTTTAAACAAAAAAGCCCCTTTGTTAAAAATACCACAGGCAAAGAACCAGTAGGGTATTTCTGGTTTGTCCAGCTGTAGAAGGCTCAACATTACTCGGAATTCCCAGTGCATTTTCTAAATCCAAGCCAGTACCAAACCCTGGTTTTGATTTTGAAATGAGAAATACCCTCATACTCAACATATCCTAGGGAGATTCAAATAAGCTCTACACTGTACTGGCTATAATATGTTAACAGTCCAGCTGGAAACCACGGAAAGGGAACTCCTTGCTATTTCAGCTGTTACAAACTATGCCTACAGAGCACAGTGGCGCATTCAGCACACATTGTGAGTCCTTTTCCTAGAATGTGACATTTTGGGTTTCATTATCTGATTAGGAAACTGGAAATAGAACACCTACTCTTCAGAGGAGACACAGATTGCTAATATTAGGAATATCATAAAGAAAATCCTTGTACATACAGTATTTTTCATTATCAGAAAACAACTTGTTTCTTACAGAGAACTAATAACACCTACATTGCTGTTTATTCACTGCACTGAGCTACCAGATAAGAATTTTTATGTCATAATTCATGTACCTGCTTTTAATTACTAGAAGTTTTCCTTATACTTTCATGTACTGGTATGACTTGGCAATTCAGCTTGGTAATGTTACTGTTAATTTGCTAGACATTCTGCACACTGACTCATTCTGTGTGTTGCTCACTTCTCCAGCACTGAGTGGGCCAAGCAGTATTTTCAGGTCTGTCAGCTGCCAGGTTCTTAGTGCACAGGATGAGTGGTTTCTGAAACAAACACAAAGTAGTTGCACCCTTGTATTTTATTGCCCCAGTCTGACAAAGTATTTTTTTAAGCTGAACTTACCTTACTTGGCAAGACCACAAGCACAGCTGTCCTGGTAGGAAGATGGTCAGCTATTACCATGGAATCATAGAATGGTTTGGACTGGAAGGGGCCTTAAAGATCATCTATTTCCAACCCCCCTGCCACAGGCAGGGACATCTTCCACTAGGCTGTTCAAAGCCTCATCCAACCTGACCTTGAACACTTCCAGGGATGGGGCACCCACAGCTTCTCTTCAACCTCTTCTAGTCCTTCACTACACTCACTGTCAAGAATTTCTTCCTAATATCTAATCTAAATCTTTCAGTTTAAAGCCATCATGATACATTTTTCTAACATGTCTCCTTCCTTGTAAGACCTTTTGAAAAGACAGACATTTCAAGTTGTCTCAAATCACCATTAAACAGAAGTTTGTCTTCTTGAGGTGTTAAAAAAAATAAAAAATAAGCATTCCTGATAAGAACCTTCAATGCAGGAAATGCAAATATTCAGATAATTTCTGAACTTAAAGATATAACACCAAACCAAGCACATGAATACACTGCTTCTTTCACTAACAAGAAAGCCCAATTGTGCATTTCAAACAGTAAGAAAGCTTTGTCAATTAAACATGCCTTTGGAGAAAGCATGTTATCCAGGCCATAAGGGGTTACCATCTCTTTTGAGTGCAATTCCCTTTCTAAAGGAAACCTGTTCATTTTGGTTTGGTTTTTTTTTTACTTTAGCCATCTACCTGAAAATTAAACAAATGTTCCATTAGTGCCCTAGGAGGTTATTAAGTGTAACAAACATTCCATTTAAGTTTCCTCACATGGTCATTCAGCAAAGGCCATTAGAATCAAACATAAAAGGTACCACCTCAGTAAATACTGAAAGATGTAACTAGACCATTACATATAGGAGCACCAACCTTTTATGTATAAAACCCAGACACATCTAAAACAGTTCCAGGAAGTTAGCTGCCAAGCTCATGATTCATCAGCAGTAGTCAACACGGATTCAGGAAGGGGAAGTCACACTTGAGCAACCAGGTACACTTTCTGCAGTGAAATGACTGGCCAGTAGCTGAGGGGAGAGCAACAGACAGTGCCTGCCCAGAGCTCAGCAAGGCCTCTAACAGTGTCCTCACAGACAATCCTGTTTAACATCCTCACTCATGATGATGGGAAGAGTATGCCCTCAGCAAGGCTGCAGGGGACACAAAACTGGGAGGAGTGGATGATACACCTGAGGGTCCTGATGCCATCCACAGGGACCTCTGGGGGCCGGAGAAACGGACTGGCAGGAACCTCATGAAGCTCAGTGCAATGCAAAGCTCTCCACCTGTGGAGGAACAACCCCATACACCGACACACGCTGGCACCATCCAGATGGAAAAGGACCTGGGGTCCTGGGGGGCAAGCAAGCTGAACAGGAGCCAGCAGCGTTCCACAAAGCAAGCCAAGGGCATGGGCTGCACAGGGGAGCATATCACCTTCTGCTACACACAGCAGTATTGTGTCCAGGTATCATCTCAATGCCCAGTGTGAGACACACACACATACCTGAGAGCCCACCTAAAGCCCACAAAGATGATTAAGGGACTGGAGCACTTCTCCTACAAGGAAAGGATGAGGTAGCCAGGACTATTTAACCAGGAGAAAAGAAAGCTTGGGGAGGATCTTATCAACATGTAGCAATACCCAAAGTGAGGATGCAAAGAAGATGGAGCCAGGCTCTTGTCAGTGATGCCCAGTGCCAGGACAAGAGGGAATGGGCACAAACTGAAACACAGGAGATTCCAACCAAGAACACACTTTTGCTGTCAGGATGACTGAGCACTGAAACAGGTTTCCCCAGAGAGATGAGTTTGCTTCCCTGGAGATCAAAAGCCATCTGGACATCACTCTGGCCAACCAGGCCAAGATGGCATGGCTTGAGCAGAGGGGGACTGGACAACATGACTTCCAGAGGCCCCTTCCAACCTCAACCACTCTCTGATTCTGCAAAGAACATTGAAAACATGGAAATTCTGAAAAAAAAAGGCAAAGTTTATTTTATTTTAATATAAAAAGGTCATGAACTGCAAAGAAGTATGACTTCAGTCATCTGAAAACGTTACTCATCACTCATTCACACTTGGAAATTCCCAGTAATATGGCAGGAAGCAAGACAGACTAACAGTTGCCTGCAATGCATGTATTTACATTCAACTGAAGTTATGAATGCACAACAGTATTTTTAAATAAATCAAATGCACTTATCCAAACAAAGTCTGATTCAAGGTATAGTTAAAGTTTATATAAAGTACAAATAAATTCTTCAAAACAAATTCCTTGGATAAGACCAATTTTCTTTTATTTAAAAATAAGTTAGCTCTAAAAGTAGTAAGAAATGTAAACATCGTATTGTGATAAAAATCTTTAGGAATAACAACTTTGTCATAAAGTGCTGGCATATGCTTTCAGATGCTAAAAATAGTTGTAATTTCAATTCAGTAAAATTTTTGCAGAATTTTAAACTGTAACTATTTTATAAACATTTTTTACCTTCACAGCTTTTTGACACTGTCTTCTTTATCTTAACTGAGCTTTAACTTCTGTGTATGTATATAATAGTTTGTGCTTTTAATTTACCCAATTCAAACTGGAATCTGTGCTGGTGGGAGAAAAACAAAAAAAAGTTAGATGAGACTCCAACTGGGAAAAGCCAAGGACTTTGAAAACTAAGGGTATAAAGCACCTGAATGCAATCCAACAACTGTCTCTTGCTAAGTAATTTTATAATTATATATACTACCAGTACCACTGAAAAAAGTTACACAAGAATTAATACATGGAGGAGACTCCATGTGGTTCATTTATACCTCAGCATGCCAAATACACCCTTTATTTAACGTGAAATTAAGTTTTGGAAAACTTCTACTTCTTCTGGCAAACATAAGCTGAAAGACAGTCTTACCTGCCTCACACCTCAGTCTGCTTCTCACTTGTTGACGTGCCACCCCAAATCAAGACAAGAGTCCCGAATTCCCCTATGAATTATGGTGATACCTTATATTGAAATCTACTTGTAAAAAAACCTGCTCTTCCCCTGTGTGAAGAAAGATAAAATACAACCTTTTACCACTTATTACGTTCACCTCTCAATTATATGTTTTTCCAAAACACCAATCTGCCTAACAATTGACAAATCCACAGGCACACTTGAAAAACATTATCAGATTGTGGTATTTTATTATACAAAACAAATCCAAATCAAAGACAATTAAATTTAAGCTCTGAGGAGTGGAAAATCCCAAAAATATTTTAAAGTGACATTTACTTTTAAAATATGTATTTCAAAATATACATTCCCTGCACAAAAAGGCTTCCAGCCTCTATTAAAATTAGGGGTTTGTCAGTATTAGTTTCAGGCTGTTAAGGCACCACTGGCATTTGCTCTAAGTCAAGACTTAGCATAGGCATTATTCCCTAAGAGCCTAGAAACAGGAAGTGGAAGGGACATAACTTTAAAAAAATACCACTAAGCAAAACAAAGTAAAAGGCTTAAAACAATTATTAGGTAGTCTGTCTTTAAATGCTAACACACTGCAGTCCATTTCTCAGAGCGGGCATGAAGCTGAGCTTGTTATGAGCAACAATAACTGACAGAAAGATGCACTGCATTTCTACCTTAGAGGGACATAAGGAAAAGTTAATTGCAGCTTCACTGGCAAAAATGGTTATTTTCAGTTTGTTCAGTTACTACTGTTAACTGTAAAGAGGCTTTCTCTTTTGGGGCTTCTTGGTGTGTTGGGGTTTTTTTTGGTGGAGGAGCGTTTTAGGGTTTTTTGGTTGTTTTGGGTTTTTTGGTTTTTTTTAAGGTAAGGAAAAGGTCAATACAAGCAGATGATAGTATTTTAGAAGTTACATGAAAGCAAACTAACAAGTTCCTCAAATATTCACATCAGCATAGGAACTTCATCATCTTCAAATGTAATTTACTGACAAGTAGTCAAGGACCACTAGCACAAGGACTGACAGTCTACCCGTTCTATTCAAGTGCTGCAGAGCTCCAGCACAGCAAAACCACACAGTATGCATTACAATCCCTAAGAGGACCAGGTCTGTAAGGCAGAAACACTTCCATAACTACTAGTGATCCTAGAGGGAAAACAGCTTTCCCAACAGCCCCAACAGACTTATCATAGTCCCCAAACATACCAACTTTAGCCTCTATTTAAAGTGATGAGAATGGTCACAAGTAAGTCCATTAGGACAGCAAGATTCAGTTTCCCTGCTCAAACCAATGTCTCATTAAGGCTAGTCATAAAAGCATGTATGTATTCAACCACAGTTTCGCAGAGACTGAGTTTAAACAAACTCATTTTCAGGTTTCAGTTTGTTCACTCTAGCATCATTTTTTTGACTAGAACTTGAAAAGTGCAAAAATATTTAATTTTATCTTCTTTAAAAAAATAATTCATTTCATTGGCGCAACAACTCCAATTTCTCCGGAGTCAAATCCACTGCCAGCAATGGATACAAAAGGAGGCACCAGCAGAAAAGAATCAAAGTGCATTTTCAGTACGCCAATGCTACACGAATTGGCAAGCCATAATCTTATTTTCACCACTGGAACAGATTATGCTGAATTCATTTCACAAAAGTCTGTATTACACATTAACATACGAAGTCTGTCATGAAGTCTTGGGGATACTGCAACGAATCATCGAAACGGAAACGTTTGGAGACTGTGCTGTTGTCCTCTGGAATGTTTTCTTTGTCTTCCTTGTCGCTACAGGCACCATTGCAACTGGATTTCACATTCCGCTCCTCTGAGCACTTTGCTGTGTGTCCTGACATCTGAGAAGAGCAACAGGTTTCTTCGGGGCCACACAAGAGTGTGAACTCCCCTTGCTGCAACCACGAATGAGAAAGACAGTCCGCTGCTGTGGGTCTTTCCCTTGGAAAAAGAAAAGGGTAAAGTTGCTGAAGTTCATTTCAGAAATTCTAAAAACCTAACTAAAATAACTCTGGCACATGCTAAGACATCTTAAGCAAAACCGACATTAAAGTTTCAACATTACTGTTTTCTCATCACTGCCTCAGCTGCTACAAAACATACAGTTAAGGTTAAGTATTGGCACCATGCACCTAAATTTAGTTGAGTTTCCCCTAGTTGAGTTTCCCCTAAAGCTGGTAAGCTTTTCAACAGAACAAGGAACACAGTCCCTTGCAATATTTGCAATATTGTACATAGAAATGTGCACATGCTTATGCTTTTCAAGTGCTATGTTGATTCCATTGCTCCAGGTGCTCCCTGAACATAAAAGATTCCTTCACAATACTAGGGGTTTTTTGTGAATTAGATATTACAAACCTTCTATATGAGATGCTGATATGGACTCTTAAGACATGACTTCATATGGAGCCCTTATTTTATCGAAGCAGACATTTCATAGGTATCATCTCCCATCATCTCCTCCTACCAAAGAACCTTTCTCAGCCAAACAAAGTCACTCCTGCTTGCTGCAAGCTCTCTGAAGACAAGAACTACTGTCTCACCAGAAATTACAATATATAAGCACTATAATTGATAACACCTGGCCACCTAACCTCTCAAAGTTCAACTATTTTGAAAGGCCTTATTAGAGTCTGAACTCCCAAGGAATGCAAAATTGTGGAAGGGTGCCTTACAAACAAAAAGAAATTTACACTTTTGATTGAGAACACTTTTTAGAAGGTTGAACATGGTCAATATTGCCAAGCAGAAATACATAATAAAAGATGTAAAGTAGAAAGATAAAGTAAAGGTAAGTCAGGAAACAAAAAAAGCACAGCAAAGAGATTGCATTTTGTCTCTCCAAACTGTATAATAATTATAGACAGGAATGTGACCTTTCTAGAATATTTAATAAAATTTGTTAATAATGTGTCCTCTGAATGAAAATATAAAGAAACTCAAAGAACAACCCTAGTAATATTATCTGCAATAGTTTAGTCTGACAATAACAGGCAGACAATTAATCCAAGATCCTTTTCATACATTATGGAAAAGCAAAAACCTATACATTTTAAATATCAAGTTGATAACACCACTGCATTGTGAAACATCCAACTGATCCTATCACTGGTATTAAGTACATAAATTAACATTTACTTTCTCTAGGTGCTCCACAAACGTTAGATGCGTGCCTGGAGGAGTCTGCTACTTACTCTGGATTTTTTATGAGAAGTTTTTGAATGAAGTCTTTGGCAGGCTGTGAAACTGATGAAAATATTTCTTCTGAATAATCCACATGAACTTGAGATATATTAAGGTAAGTTTCTTGAACATCAGCTCCCACAAACGGAGATTCTTGTGTCAGCAGCATGTATGAAATGACACCGATGCTCCTGAGATAAGAACACAATGTATAATTCTTCTGGAATATCTAAACAATACACCCTGTGTATTTACTGTATTTGCTGCAGATCAAACTTTCTGATGTATCCCACAGAGTTAAAAGTGTAATGGGACATCTCAGTTTTATGTGATTCAAGCGCGTATGCACAAACACAAGGAGAATTATATATATGTGTCAGTGGAGACATTTTTAAAAATTGGATACTTTCAATATACCCTTTTTCTTTCCATTGAAACTGTTAGGAAAGGAAATACATCACTTTTACACAACTCTCTCTTGAACATGCAGCAATTCTGGATGATAGAACAGCAGAAGGATTGACTTTCTAATCTGCATGTAAATAAACCCCCAACTTCCACTACAATTCTGGATGGAGTATCAAAGATTGAGATTTAGTCAACCTTTCTGCACATTTGACATTCAAGCTCTGTTATAATACCCTCTTGCTGAGATGTTTTTCCCTAAGAACATGAATATCACACATCATGCAATCTTATAAACCTTAGTTTTTTGATACATAATAAAAATGATTTTGTGGTCTGAGAGATCAGACCTTAGTACACATTACAATGTGGAAACATGAGCTGCTGTGTTTGTCATTCTGAGTAGAGCACCAATAGTTTGTTTTCATGTCTTCCCACAAAAGCAGGCAAGTAAGTGGTTAAAAAAACATTAAAGAACATATTTAGTTATTATTATGAGCTGAGAATTTCAAATGAGCAATTAGATCATAGCAACTTTTAAAACTGAATTTTAGTTATTAAGATGCTCAAGAAGAGCATATGAATATTTTATGTTTTTAAGGAAACATCTCAAAGCTAGTCAGTTCACAAAATTAGTAAGCCACAAATAAAGTTGTGGATCAATTTAAGGTACTTGTCTCATATTTTATGACTCATTCTGTAGGTATTTCGCTGAAGGTAAGAAGTAGGAAGTTATAATACGTATCATTTGTATAATAAAATGATTTAGCAACATAAAAGAGGGGAGTGAAGAGTATCCAAGAGAAGCTAATACCTGAAGCTAATAACTAATACCGAAAGTATGCTAGCCAGCCACTGTTATTGTTCCCTTAGAACAAATACCTACACCCCAGGCTCAGAAGCCACTGGCATTCCCTACTAAGCATGCAACAGACCCATATACAGTAATTCCTGTAAGACCCGAGTTGTATCCTCCCCTCCCATCTCTCCCTCAGAGCAGAAAGGTATTCCTGGAAGCCAGATAAAACTCCATCAGTGTCCAGGTCTGGCCCCTAAGTTGCTAAGTGGTCCCACCTGAATCAATTAAATGAATTAAGACATACAACCTACCACACATCTGTAGCTGTGGTAATAGGATCGTAGTTTAAGATTTCTGGAGCTAAAGAGGTGGGGAGAAGAAAAATGCTTTAATAAATGTATTATTCAAATGGTCTTGAATAATACACTATATTGCTGGCATTTTTTTGCCAGCCATTATTATGAAACTAAACATGCAGTTTCAATAGTTATTTTGAAGCCACAAGGGTGCAAAATAGTTATTTTTGTTTGACTAGACATACAGATGTTTGATTCACACTGAAACAGCACTACATGGCCTAACGTCTAATCTGAGTCTCAAGATGTTTTCTAATCAGATGTATGCACATAAAATACTCTTCTAAGAGGTTTTAAAGTATAGAGCTTTTTAAGGGGAATGCATAAAGCCTTCAGCATGTTAACACTGCAAAAGCAGATGACCAAGCCAATTTTAGGATCAGTGGCTGTTAGCATATGCTGGATAGCAAGTTATTCACTGCATTCTGAAGTGTTCTTAAAATTGAGTGTTGGCAAATCATGAAGGAAACCCGCCCCTCACAAAGGGCCAAGTGTTAACAGCAATCTTTCCCTTTCCAAGAACTATTTTCATCTCATTAAATCATCATACTAAGCAACATTCCTAACTCAAAGGATATTTCTTTGTGCATGCTAATTCTGCATTTCAAATCTAACCGAAAAAATTTAATAGCCAGAATTTTTTGTTAACAGCCCGAATCACAGAAATACTACGGCAGGAAACAGAGGTGCACTTAGTTGATATAATCTGAGAAATTTTGGTGCAAATATTCACTGACTATTCCAAAAAAAGAACAGCCCAAAACCTGTTGCTTTGTCCTGTTCTTCTCCAGTACTGACTGTTAAGTTCATAAGCATAGTACATGCCCTGTTTGTTTTCTCAAAAACACATCTGTTAGGCACTGTGAAGCAGCTCTTCCATACCCAGATACTCTGTTGTTCCCATGATGTGCCGCAGTTCACCTGAATTCTCAAGCTTCCGAGACATACCAAAATCGACAATTTTTACATCACCAAGAGGATTGATGCTGCTTAGCAAAATATTTTGAGGCTACAATAGAAAATAATTAATTCCCAATTAATCAAATGCAATCTGCAAAGAAACCCAGTGTACTAAATTACATTTCAGGTTCTACTATGTAATACTTACTATTAAATGTTATTTAAAAATATTTCATCTCTAACGCACTTCTTTTTCTCTTCATCTTTGTTATGTATTTAACAAATTACTTTGATTAATGTAATAATAAATTGAAGATGAAGTACTGAAATAAAATCTGCCACTGCCTTACCTTTAAATCAAGATGAACTATATTGTTTTCATGCAAGCAGCAAAGTCCTTCAAGTATTTGCCTTATTAGTCTTACAATATCCCTTTCACCAATTCTGTAATCCAGATCTGCGACACACAAGTCAAATATTTCTCCTCCAGCAGCACTGAAACACATTCAAGAACACTTGCATAGTAAATTTAAATTTTGAATCTTAAGTGAAGAAAAATTATATAGCACCCATTTATCTAATATACATTTGTAATCTCAGAAAGGTTGGGCATATTGTTATTGCTTTGGGTTTTTTTAACACATTTATGCCAAAGCAAATAAGCACCTGATTAGGTTTTTCCTTCCTTGTAGCATTTTCTTTCCTTTATTTCCTAGTTCCTTAACAGGAACAGCAGATAAGACAGCAAAACAGAACTTTGACTGATGACTTCATAGTGCTCTTGTACCCTCAAACATGCTTTCCTGTAAGCAAGTATAAAGATACCTTCAGGAAGATGAGTTCTATCATCATTGCCTAACCAAAGAAGCCTTTCAAGTCGAATCTAAAATTTCTTCCATTAGACCAGTTTATAAATAATTCCAAGCAAAAAAGCCCAGCACTATTCCTAGTCTCTGAATTCCAGAGTAAAAATCATTATTTTTTACACAATGTGACTGTGGCATAAATCATAAATGTAAGAACCATAATGCAATAACAGCTAGATTGTTCAGTATTTCTGGAGTGAGGAAACTGCACACTTGCTCCTGTCATTCTGATGGAAGACTCAGAGAGTTACCAGGAATAAAATCTAGCATGCTGCTGATGATTAAATATACAGTTGCCTAGTCAGTTAGTGAGCGGTATCTTCCAGAACTTTAGTAGACACAGAATATTCAGAAACACAAGGACTCAGCTCTGACACTTCATTATTAGTGTAGAAATGGTAACTTCAAAAATAAGACTGACAAGGTTCATGTTCTCAGCATCTCAAATACATCTTCTTCAGAAAAAGCCTTCCAGAAAACCCTATGAATAGTCTAAAGCAGCATGGAAATAACCATGTGGCACGTGGGTTATTAGTTATACTTCCAGAAGTGGCCACAGTGTCAGCTGCTTCCTGTCAGGCCGGGTTTGAAATCATTACTCAGCCTGCTCTTAACTGCCTTCCTGTTCTCTTCCTTAAGAATAAAGGCCTACCTCAAAACTACAGATCAGTAAGTCTAACCTCCCTTGTTAACAAAATGATAGAGTCTATAAAAAGTTAGATAGTGGACAACATGGATAAACAGTCACAATCCTGCTGGAGCTACATGAGGTGCCAGTAGTGCCTCCCTTGGTTGACTTTATGACAAAATGTAGATAGGTAAGAGAAGCAGGTATCATTTACTTCAACTTTAACACAGTTTTAACAGTCTCCCAAAGTCTTCTGGTATCCAGGTTGTGTTATGGTCGAGATAGGTGGACACCCAAATGGGTAAAGAGCTGAAAGCTCTGCAGAAAGGATTTGTAAATGCTCAGACATAGCAAAAATTGAATGCAGAACATGTCAGCAGCACCCTGGGCTGTAATATCAGGGGCAGAACCCGTAGACTGAGACAAGTGGCACCACTCAGCACACCAGACCACTGCTGGAACACAGCACCCTGGTTTTGGCTTCCCAGTTCAAGGAAGACAAACAAGCAAGTTCAGCATCAACACACAGAGTAAAAGAGCACCAAATGACCTGCAGCATACATGGATGCAAGATATCTTCAGAAAAATAACCTAATGGAATCCTACTTTGAACTAGCAGGGATAGCTCAGAAAGTTTTGATTGACAATTGTTAGAAATAATAGGACCAACATGCAAAGCAGTCAAAACAAAAGACAACATACATGGCTACCATCAGGAGAGCTACTGGGAACAAGCAACAAAACAATGCTCGGTATAAAAGCTCAGCACATAGTTCTGCTTCTGTATCTTCATTTATGTAGGATGAATGAAGATACAAATAAGGGCAAGTAAGAGGACACTGTTCCTTTACAACAAAAAAACCCAAAGAGACACTGAAGTCTGTGAGTGATGCTTAAAAAAACACTAAAGCTGGTTTAGAGTTGAACAAATAACTATTATTCACCAAATCCTACAATATGAGAACTAGGAGGCACCTGATGAAACTAGCTGATTGGTTTGAAACAGATAAAGTATTTCTTCACACAGAAGATAAATGAACACCTGGAACTGACTACCACCAAAGCAGACAGCATCAACAGGTTCAAAAAAGGACAAAACAGATTCACAGACTTGTACATGTCCATAAGCAGACACTAAAGGACTAAGGAGGGAGGTATTCTCAACACAATACCTCTGGCTGCTGCAACAGTGCAAGGACAATGAACAGTGGAAAGTGGGAAGAGTCACAGGCTCCTTAGCTCTTCCTAAAGAGCACCTTCCCTACAGCTGCTGCTGGAAATGGCAGATGAGACAGACCTTTGGTCTCACTCTGTAGGGCCTTTCTCAGTTATTCAATGCACAAACTAGATAGATTTGGAAATAAGTACAGCTGTAAAATGAGTTAGTACAGGTGCCAGGTTTCTCTCCAAGTAACTGGATTCTTCCAATTAATTTTGGCCCTCAGATCAGAAGAGCAGCAACCTCCATTGTGGGGCTTTTGAAGAAGGATTCACATCTTTAGTAACTCCTTCCACAAAGATGGCCTTCCTAAGAACTGGCATCCTTTATTGAGAAAATGTGCACTGACACAAACTGCTTCTTACTACTACATCTTCCAAACCCCAACAGATGCATAAAAAGAGCAAGGACCATGTGCAGGGGGCAAAATACAGCCAAACATGAAATGCTTATAAACTACTTTATAAACTCATTTCTTGCAATTCTTTTAAATTACTGCTTCAGAGTTCTGATAATGAGAAACAAACAAGAGAAGCTGTCTACAGGGGAACATAATTTAAATGTGTAATCCCAACAAAAGTAGGAACACTTACTGCAAGACTTCTGAACGCTACAATAAGTAGGCCATGAACACCAATGTAGTATAAGGAAGTTCTTTCATTACAGAGCTTTAATAAGCAAGAAAGAGTTAGCTGGGCTGAAACAAAAGCAGGAAAATCAGTATGACTTTTATGGGAACTTGCACTTTCAGAAGTTCAAAACTTGCCATCTGGACTTCATCTTGACTTCTACATTATTTATTATTTTAACCTCACAGAACAACAAATAATATGTTAGGGATCATCTAATTCCAGGAAAAAAGCTTTTCAAGATAGAATCTAGCTACATTCTTTGGAAAATTTGAAGGGATTTATCATGGTGCATGCAGATTAACAGCACTTCAAATACTTTGTACATGAAACTTAAAGCCTAGAGAGATCTAATTTCAAAAACTGCCTTTTTGTTTCTTAAATTCCACACTAAAATTCATAAAAAATATGATAGATAATTCGAATTCAATTCCCAAATTAGACTTGTTTTTATAAGAAGCTTCACGGACATCTGAAAAAAAATGGTAATTTTTTACGGAACAGCTCCAAAACCAAAAGCCAAACAGTTTTAAAACAACAAAACTACTAAATTAAGAAGCTCAGAACCCACAAAGCAACTGCAAGTCTTCAGCCACCAAAAAGCATCAAGTGCTAACAGAAGTTCACAGAACACAGATATGCTCAGCTTCTTTGAAGTCTGTGTACTTGGTATCAGTACTTGACTGTTCTTTATTTTTTTAAATGATTTAAGATGCATCAAAGCACTCCAGACTTTCTATGGGATTCAAGAACACTATCTCCAGTCAGCTTGCCTGATATACTCTTAAAGGAAAAAAAAAAAAAAAGCTTATAAAGTATATCCTAATGAAATATTAGCATAATATATACAGTGTACTGTTGTAATTCAGAGCATTCAGATAACTCACGTCAAAATCAGTATAGTAAAAGATTTTTAACTACAAATGTGGAACATGTGAGGAAGGCATACTTACTATTCCAACACTAAGATTATTTCATTTGCTGTCTCATAGACTTCATGGAGATTAACTATGCGAGGACTAGATTTCATTAATTCAAGCACAGCAATTTCATGATGAATCTCTGCTTTGCAGTCTTGACCTCTTCTTCTTTTCTTTAAAAATTTAGCTGCATACTCTTGGCCTGTGGATTTAGCTACACATTTTCTAACCACAGCAGATCTTCCCCTACAAAATACATGGGGGAAAACATTAAGATTCAGGAGATAAAAAGTACATAAACTGCCACTAGAAATAAGAAAATATGGCAAATAATGGGAAACAAAAAAATGTACTGAGGAATGCCATGCTTGGCCTGTTCTTACCCTATTCCCTGAACACTCACTTTCAGCCACTGTAGAATTAAGGATACTAAGCTAGATCTTTGGTGTGACCCAGTAAAACTCCCTTTATACAGACTAGGTAACCATTAAATCAGAATAGCAGGTTACAGGGACATTCTCACTGTAGCATCACAGAATAACTCAGCAGCAAAGGATTTCTGGACATCTCTCAAAATCTCCTGCTTAAAGCAGGGCCAGCAATGACATCTTACCAGGCTGCTCAGGACTTTGTTCAGGTTGGCATTATTATACTAAAAACCCCTCAGCCACACTGTAACACCTACAGGACACACTGTAATGAACAAAGCAAACCTCTGTGAAATGCAGAGAATGAACATGGAAAATAAAGCATATTTATATGCATGAGGGAACAGGGAGGTTTTCAGTGCAGAAAATTTTAGAGAATTTCCCTCCACAAATCATGCAGTACTGCTACAAAAATTCCAGGTATCTGCAAAATGTTTAAAAACATCTTAACAGAAAAGCACCCAATACTTAGCATTCTCTTCCTCAATTACAGTTAGACAAAGTGTGCTGCTTTATTTCCTCACCAATGGTTTAGGTAAGAAAACAAAAACGTATTTTGGCAAAGAAATGTTTTTAAAAGAAAACCACATACTGCAGTTAAAACACCAAGCTGAACTTTTTAAAAAATTAGGGGGAAAAATGCAGTTTATTAAGCCAAGTTATAAACTCCTGAAAAAACAAAATTTTATAATCACCATATTGCATTCCCAGAAATGCCTAGTTGCATTCTTGCAAAGTGTTTTCAAATTACACAAGAAACATTATTTATAAAACACAAATTGAAAAGCTAAAATACATTGCATAAAGTTCTAAAACCAGCATAAAGCAGTGCATGCAGGAAAAGATCTATACTTATGTCTTCAAAAAAAAGCCTTTCCACCCATATTTTTGTTACCACAGCATGCTAAGAACTAACTAAATGAAACAGCTCAGTATGAGCTATCTGAGCTGTGTTTTTTTCAAATAAATGAGCTTCTTTAGTAGAAAAGACTATGTTGTCCTGCTTTGCCTTTTTCTAGTGCAAAAACCCCAATGCCTAAAAGGAACAATTTAAAAGAAAAGAGCAGCATGTCAGAAACTGCAGAAAATACTCTCTGCCCCAGCTTACATTCTCATTTTAACATCACGTCACCCTGTGAACCACAGAAGTTTCTCTAAAACTAACAAAGGGGAACTGGTTGAGTTTCATGAGAACAGTAAGATCTTCCCCTATAGTTTAGGCACATATTCCTTCTGATTGCTGTGGGTTTAACAGCTTTGAAGGGTAAGTGGCATGTCCAGATTGCTGATGCAAGAATTCCCACTTGCTTACACTCTATTTGTAGTGTGCCAACTAAGATTAGATTAAGACCCCAAAAATCTTTTAGAGCATTGGAAGCTGCCCCAGAAATGCAAAGAAGTCAGGTCGGAAGTGCTGCAGTGAAGCAAACAGTAGTTCCCACTCCCTGCTGCCTGCAAAGCAACTGCGTAACCATCACTCTTACAGCTCAGTTTTACAAGAAAAACTGATCTCAGGATGTTTTCCTATCTGAAGTTATAAACCACAGAAATTTAACTGCTTCTAAAGAAGCCAAGGCACGCACACACTAGGGACAAAACTACTTAACCCACTACAGAGAACACAACCTGCCAGCTTTGTGAGTCAGTGTCTTAAATACCAAAGGACCTAACAGATAAGGGTGTGGGAGGAAGAAATGGGACTTGGAAAGCTTAAGCAGAGAACAAAAGAACTATTTACTACATAAACTGAAGGGGAAGAAGAAAATTGCAAGTGAAAAGCATATCGAATCTTTTACATAGGCTACGAAGAAAGACGGATTTTACATCACTTATGAAGTGTTTGTACACTGAAAACATTAAGAAATATACACAGAAGCCAGGAAAAATCAAAAGTATGTTTGGAAAACATAGTACTCTGCTTCTGTTTTCTTTGCATTTTGGCACTTGTTTTGTTATGCCTGGTTTTGCATGTAACAAAGTGTTAAAGACTGTTCTGGAATCCACAGAAAATCTACCGTTTGCTTTAGACATCATCTCGAATATGTACAATCTAAAAATCCAGTGTTTTAACAATACTGGAGTTCTAG
Organism: Scytalopus superciliaris; assembly: GCA_013400415.1. Lineage (NCBI taxonomy): Eukaryota > Metazoa > Chordata > Aves > Passeriformes > Rhinocryptidae > Scytalopus > Scytalopus superciliaris. The sequence goes on along the minus strand of VXBX01002363.1, from coordinate 1,036,668 downwards.
AGGACAGTGCATAAAAACTGCTTCTGTAGAGCCCAGAATTCAAAAGCAGAGCTCACAACAGTTAAGAAAAGCGGAAAGTTACAGGCTGCAATGTGTACTTTTATAGAAGTGTACCACATAAAGCACATGCCAGAAAAATAGAAAAACCCCAAGAGAACAATGAAGGCTAAAGAGCTTACCAAACCACAGGCAGAAGAACATCTCTGCTGACAAAACAAGCTGCAGGTGCAAAGGGTCACTGTGCAGCACAGCAAGCACGACTGTGAGACTGACTCGTGCCTCTTCCAAGGAGCTTGGAAACACGACCATGGCATTGTATTCATGCATGGCTTTACACCCAATTCACTGAGTATTTTCAAGGTATGAATTAACACAGTGACTTCAAAAAATACATTCACTCGTATGTCTGAAACAGTATCATAAAAATACCAAGAGTCTGAGGGGTTTTTGTTCTTTTATTTCCTATTTTACTGTTGCATAGGACACAATGGGAAGTAGGCTGCAAAACTACTCTGGAACAGCAGGTTGTTCGAAATTTAGTCTGACAGCTTGAGGGTGGAGAGAGAAAAGGTTTTTGTTTTCTGGACTTCAGAAAACTCACCCAAACAAATAGAACAACCAACTCAAAGTTCCCATTCTTTGTCTTGCAGTATTACCCTATGTCATCTCTTCTTTAGTCTACGTACCTGGAGTCTGATATGTGACTAGACAGAGGAAATGCAAGAAAAGGAAGATAATGCCAAATTATATGCCAAATACATGCCTATGAAAACATCTCTCTGATGTGGAAAAGGCTGGCAACTTATGTCTCACTGTACGTTTTTTCCTGGTCCCCAGAGCACCCATTGGATGTAGCAAAGAAGGGGATGGGGAAGGATACTCCATTCTCCATCTACTACTATAAAAGTTTGCCAGAAAAGCTCTATCACTGTACAAATAATTCTCCTGCAGCAGAAATTCATGTTGCTAAAATAAAATAAATAGGAATAACCTTACCTTCCTAGTTGCTTTGATTCAAGCACATAAAAATTGTGGAAATTCTCTGTCTTGATTGCTGTGTGCAGAGGTGTGTCTAACAAGCCAGAAAGGCTTTTATTTTCCAACTTTCTCCTCGACATCGTCGAGAACGGGTCTCTCTTCTACCAGTCACCTGCTAAAGCAAAACAATTAAGAGTTTTAGAAATTCTGTAATTACAGCACAAGAAAGTATTTAAATATTAAAGTTTAAGTCTAGAATAGCTGTAACTTTGTTCAGCGGTGACCTGAAAACAATGTATTTAATGACTGCAAAAATGAAACCTGAAAAGAATACTAATCAAGACATGCTAATTTAATAATGCTAACATTTGAGATAAGTTGGGGGTTTTCCCCCTCCCCGGAGCATATCCATAAGACATTAGGGATAGGCTTCAGTTCTAATAAAAATGCTAATAACTACTTAGCTCTTAATGATATGTACCTTTTTTTAAATCTTTCTGTAAATAAACTTTAACTCTTCTTTGGATTTTGGGCAAGTTTCAGTAGTTCCTTTAAGTTTACATTTTTAACTGGTATTCCTGAGGGAATTAACTAAAACTCCTTCCATTTTGTTGACTACAAAATAGCAGGAATAGGTAATGACAGAACAAGTTTTTTTTTCCAGTGGGAAGATTCCCATTTCTTATTACACTCATTCACAGCTCATCTAAGTTACATTTTTAAGGCTAGGTTAATTGTCAGAAAGCAGCATGAATGGACAATGTTCTCTTTGCAAGTCTGGATCATTTAGAAACAAATTATGTAGCACTCTTGATTAAATTATCTTAATAAAGCAGTAGAACAGCACATTATGAAGATATACACACCCACGTTACTTCTACTACAGTTAAAAAACCCCAAACCAGTAAAAATACTGGGTTTTGCATTCACATTTTTAGGCCTGAAGCATCTCGTCAGGTGAAATGCAAAAGCAAAGCAGAAAAAGGTTAGTGAAGGATAACAGAAGTTGTAACTGATGTCTTTTTTTAAGTTAAAGAGCAGGTTTACCTTTATTAGCGATGGAAAAAACCCAACAAACACAAGGCAAATTACAGTTTAGGGACAGTTAGCAAACTCACAAAAACAGACTTTCAGTTTTCAACTGACAAGTGCACTACCAGAAACTTCTGGGGGAGCACTTGAACTAGTTATGATTCAAATATAATCCAGTACCCATCCAACATTGCTCACATTCCCATTCTTGGAACATGAATGTTCATATTGGCACAATTTTGGGTTCAAATCATTACACATGCCTTAGGCAGGAAAAAGACCCGAACCGCATAGTTTAAAAATACCTTCAAAGTCTCATCTGATACACATGAAATAGCTTCTTTAAAAATTATCAAGAGGCAGTAACACAGCCTAATACACAAGTCTCTGAATCAGTTTGTAACAAACATGCATTCCTTCTTCCCCAATTACATGACAGCTTATCATTTAGGAGGCTTATTCTGGTGTCTGAAACTTTACATGGCTCTCCCTAGGTCTGTACTCACCAGATACACTGGAACAGTTAAAAATTATCTCCTTGCTGCAGTACTTCAGTGTAAAAATATTCGTATTAGATAACCAAGCTAATTGATTAAGAGTTTACCATCATGAGTTTATTACCATTATTAAGAATATTATGCAAGCCTTCATTTTATATCCTCATTCTTACAGAGCAGCTATTAAGGAGAACTTGCCTTGTGTTGCATCAACTTTACTTTTCCGGTAATACAGACACTATAGCTCCTTATTTTAGCTCGGTATCAGGAATAGAGAAAAGCATGAATAGAGAAAAGCAGGCAGAAACCCACAGACAGACACTTAATCTATTCATGAAAACGAGATTCAATTAAGTATAAAAAAATAAAAGGCACGAATTCTAACACATTAGCTATTTCCAAAATTAAAGGTGATACCGAAATTGTTATACATTGCACCAAAAGCCCTGAGTAGCACACATTATAAATGCGGACATTAGAAATGCGGCTCTCACAGAAACGTGCAAGATTCTCGCTAAGAGAATACAACAACGAAGAACTTCCCACTAAAGCAGGGAAGTTTAACCGGGCAAAAGAGAACAAAAATCACCTCATGTAACTGCTTCCAAGGCAGCGGAGCCGCCGCTGCGGGCCGGGGAAGGGGCCCGGCCGTGAGGGGAGAGCGGGCCCGGGGGAGCGGCGCCGACTGCCCTCAGGGGCTCTGCGGCCGGCGGGACCCGCACGGGCTCCGGGCTGGGCAGGCGGCACACGGACGGGCACAGTCACGCAGCCGGCGCTCCCCGCGGGCTGACACAGACACATATACACAGACACACACACACACTCGCTCACCCAGCGCTCCCGCCGCCGTCCCACTCGCTCCGTCGCTCTCGGCGTTTGAAACGCGCAGCNTGTGTGTATGTATGTATATATGTGTGTATGTACGTATGTGTATATATGTATGTGTGTGGCTCACAGAGCCTGCTTCACAGTCTTTTCCACGCATACCAGTGCCAACTGGGTCTTCAGAGCTTCGTCCTTTAAGGAGCCCAGAAGAAAAAAAAAAAGAAAAAAGTCGTTTAACTTGTAGTTTCAAAGACCCTTTCCGAGGGTTCAAAATAGCCTAAAGCATGGTTTAGAAATAAGTTGAAGTTAGAAAGAGTTCTAAAATAGCTGCAATTTGTTTGTCAAATTGATTTCCTCTGAAGCAATCCAACCAGCTGCCCTAGAAATTTGCAAACATCCGTTTTATAATAGATTTGTCATGAAAGCAGTAATAGTAATACAGCATAAGAGTTTAAGAGTTCTATATTTAATTTCATCAGTGCACCATTAGATGTACTGGGTTAATTTTGTTTATGCTGTGGCACTGCCAGTGAAATGGATAATTGCTATGTTAATGGAGAATACAGTCATGCTGTCACAGCTCACATTAAGATGAAAGTCGTATAAATGAAGATATGCAGTTTGAGAAAGCAGAAACTATTCTTGAAGAGTTCAGAATATGCTATACCATGGCACAGTGAAATATACCTGCTAAAAGCTGCCTTCCAAGTTTAACTCCTACTCACTGGAACTTCCATCTCAATTTTTTAGCACTTCAAGCTGTAGGTATTTTTGACAAAAGCAGTCCAAAATCTTACTCTCTCCCACAGAGTTCCACCATCTCTGCAGTTTGAGATCATACTCTTTCTTCATTATAACACGATCTCAAATACATCTGTCAAATAAAAATACAACATGTTGACAAGATTGGTTTTGTTAAGAAGTGCCCTTTGTGCAGTATGAAAAGCAAGCAGCATTCCAAACATACCAAATGATCCACAGAGTAAAATTAAATGATGGCCACAATTAAGATGTTTTAGGTTATTATAGCACGTGGTGCCAAGAAGTAAATGACAGTGCTTATGTTTGTCTCCTTAGCTGCTTGTGTGTCTCTACCAATCCTTTTCAAAATTTGCTCTACTCTCCCTTTAAGTTTTGAAAACAGAGTAAATACCAAAAATGCTTCATGACATGCATGTTATTGTAATCTTGGTTATCTGTTTATATAATGCCATAGAAACATGAATGGCACTTAGAGAAAGGTATAATTGACAGGACTCAACCCCGAGGACTTTGGAGTTTTACTTAGATACACCACAACTGAGAATGACAAACAAGGGGTGGAGAAGGGATATGGTAGTCTGAAGGTCACAACAGTACAGGAGCATGAACTATTATTATTCCTTATGTAAACACCTGGTCTTTGGGATAATTAAAAAATAGCAATTAAAGGTGTTAGCTTCATAATTCCCATTCTTAGTTACTGCTTACCTTGATTACCTATTCATTACAAAGCTGGCTTTCATGAAAATAACAATTTCTTCTTGATCAGCTACCGCTTTGGCAAACTGTGATGTACAGCTCATGTTGATAACAGCCACGTGGTTTTAGGGAGCTAGCCTTGTGGGAACAGCTCAGCTCCCTCAAGAAGTGCTCATTTTGGTTCTGATCTGTCAGGGGGTTGATGTAGTTTGGACTGAATAGATGGCAACCTCCCCTTCCCAGCAGGTAACTGTGTCACGGGGGTGGGGGACAAGCACACACCATTAAGAACCACAGAGCTGGAAGCTGTGAATGTCTGATCCACCTTCTCCACTTCCTTTGTGGTAACTTCTTTTGACAAGATAATACTCTGGACTGTAGCACCAAAAAGGCCTCAAAAAACACGAGGCAGAAGAGTAACTCCACCAAGCCTTTTTGCAGCACAGCCATTCCACGGGGCAGGACGTGCTTAAGTAACACAACGCCACTTGGAAAACAAAGGCTTACCTGAGCATCTCCAGCGCTCTGCAGTTACAGCTCCTGGGGAAAAGAGACATCTTCTACATGTTGCCTCTACTACTGCAGCCTTCATGAAGCCAAAGCAAATCTCCCCTCAAGGTGGTGATCCTTCTTGTGCACAGTAGCCAGAGCTGTTCACCTGGGGAAAGAACGTGGAGCTGGGAGGCCAAAACTGCACACAGAGTGGGGCAGGCCAGCTGACAAATGCGCTGATTCAGCATGTCAGACCACAGCATAGAGCAGCCTGTCTTAGGGGGTGCTCCTATGCTCACCAAATGTTTCTTGCACTCTGTGGGGATAAAAAAAACACACCACCACCCTACATACATTGCCCATGCCTCAGACATCTACCAGAGCACTGTTAGCTGAAGGAACCTCTCTGATACCAAATAGCAACCTAAAGCAGGAAACACTCAAAGCACAGAATGGCATTTTGCCACAGGCCCCTCAGAATCAGCACAACACACCCTGCTGTATTTCCTAAAGCCAGTTCTCGACATGACCTAATCATTGACATTTTTATTTAATACAGGTCATTAAAAAAAAAAAAAAAATCAATCCAATTTTTTTTCCTGTGCCAAAATCTCTGCAGCACCTTCTCACAAGAGTGAGGCAATCCTCAATGCAGTGGGCAAAGTCTCTGGGTTTCATCCAGTCACTGCTTACCAGCAAGAGCTCCATCCCAACGCCAGTGTTTATCCTGGGAGCAGAGTGAGCAGTTGCACAACACGTGGTGTCATTTATCAGTGACCTGGATGAAAATATGAGTCTGACATCAAGAATGAAAACAGAACAGTCTCAAAGCTTGACCTCTTCCCACAGCAGCTCTCCTTCAGTGATTTAGGTTAGTTTGCATCACAGCTCTGGTAGCAGCAAAAGAATGCAAAATTACCTTCTAGAAAAGTATTAAAATAATAGAAATATCACTTCACTATCAAATTCTACAAAGAGTTTATGTAATACAGAGGAGAAGTGATAATTTGCCATTTGTCCTTGTGTCTTAGTGGGGAGAACCTTGCCCAAGTGCTGATTAAAGATCAATCTCTCTTAATGGAACCAGTATTATCTCTTAGAAAAGTGAAAGGATTTTTGGGGGGGATGGGTGGAGAGAACAAAATTACTTTTATTAATTTTTATTAAATGCATTTTATTAAAATGCATTTTTCCCCGAAGATATTCCCCTGTGAAAATACAGTGCTTTCCTCTGTTATACCACTGATGCTCCAATCAAAAGCAGAGCCTCTTACACAAAGCCTGGGCCTCTCCACCGTGTTGGCCGTGATACCTGGTGCTTTGTTCATTTGTCATAGGGGGTTTTTTCATATGTAGCTCTTACTCAAATTATGTTGCTTATGGGTGCAGAATCCTTACTTTCTCCTCTTCCAAAATGATGATTTGTAATATGCCAGACTCCACAGGCCACCAGGTAACACTTAGAAAAGGTGATGTCACACAGAGCATCTTGTCGTTCCCCTAAAGGTTTAAAAATGCTACAAAGGACATAGAATGATCAAGAGATAAAGGTACTCGTTTAAAAAATGATGTTACGGTATATTCAGAGGCACAATAAAAGAAGTGATTCCCAAAGTGGATTTTGTAAGAAGATTTATTTTAATTAAGTGATTTCATGATGAAACATGGTCTTAAACAAAATAGAGATCAGTATGAAAATAAAATTATACACAGAAAAATCTTTTCCCCAAATGTTTTTGAGTAACAGGAAATACAACACAACAGTCCTGTATTCAAATTATGTAAATCTGTGAGCAGTCAAACATTACAGTACATTCCTTGAAGCCAGGCACAATGAAACACATTGTGTGCCCCTGTAACACACTCAACACATTTTCTATCTGTTCTCTCTGCCTAGAAGAAAAAAAAAAAAGTGAAATGTAATGCAATGTAAATGGAGAAAAGGACATAGACCATCCTAATGCTTGAAGCACATATTCCCCATTTAGTGTTTCATGAAAGACATATACCAAATTCAGATGAAACTTAAATTGGCTTGTAGAAAGATAGAAAAACTTGGTATTGTATCTGATATACAGTCTTGTGAACACTTAACTGAAAAGTATGGAAAGGATTAAAAAATACACCGTGTTCTACTTAAAGCTTAGAAATAAATACGCACTCTGTATTCTCAGTGCCTGAAATTCTTTAAAAACAAAGAACTTGTTATAAAATTATATCAAGTAATTGTCAAAAATGAAGGAGATGCACCTATATACCTGTTAGATTCTGGATGCCTGCATCCCCACTACAAAAACTTGTAAAACTATATGCACTTTCAAACATGCTGAATAAACCAAACTGTAGCCTAGCCAGGGCAGGAATATCAGCTGACTTGGGGGTAGCAGTATTCCACACCACATCCCTCGTCACCATCTTTTTCCTTCCAGTTCTCCCTTTCCATACTGTACCAGCCCTTACAAGTACAAATGTTCAGTCACTTATACAAAAAGCAGCCTTGCTGATCAGGATTCATGGATGCCCTCAAGGCTATGTCTTTCCAAGGAAAAACAGAGTACAAAGAAAAAGCATCCTTTTAATATGATTTATGTGGTTAATATTATTAGAATTCTTCCTCTCCCTGCAATGCTGATAATAAACAGCAGTCTCCTGAGTGTTGCAGACTCATTGCAGAAAAATGTCCTGCTGTATGGAACTATTGAACCATTATGGTTCAATGTACTAGTTGTCTTCTCATTTAGGACTTCAAGTTTATATAAACTCTTATCATCTCAGTTACCATGCTGAAGAATAAAACTTGCAAGGAATTCTTCTTTTGACTCTTATACTGACTCATCTTGTATTTTAGGTAAAGAGTCAGGTCAGCTTTTAGGTAGAGAACCCCATCCTGAAACCTTCCTACCCTCTTACACGGTATTTTTGCTGATAATGTCATTAGTGCGAGTGGAGTCAATTTGCATCAGCTTGGCTAAAGCTAACTAGGTCATTGAGAATATTTTAATTACCTTAAGTGAGTTATTTTTTGGTGGAAATGCATGATTGGTACAAATCCATAACACAAACCCCAAGNAAAAAAAAAAAAAATCAAACCCTGCATTTCGACACATCTAAGTATTAGGGATTTGGCCATCACATTTAAAAGAAATGTTACCATTGGTTGTGATGATTTAACTTGCTATCAGAAGTTATTTCTCTTGCCAAATGCACACAGTAATAAACACTCATTATTTGTACAAACAAGAGTAAAGAGGACTTCCAGACATCACCCTGATTTCATTTGGAAGCGCTCATTTTCCTGAAAATAACCCAAATTAAAAACAAACAATCCAGACCCAATAAAACAAGAAAAAAACACATAGAAGTAAATTTTCTGATTGTGTACTTTTGATTTTCAAAACCTAATAATTAGATGAAGCATGTCTTGCAGTTGCAGTAGCACTAGTGTATTTCAGGATTAATAGTAATTTTTTCTAGGTGCATTATCATAGCCTAATTTTCAAACAAAAAGTACCTCCTTTTCTATACCCAGTGATCATTCATAACTCACTGTCCTGCTCCCTATTTGCAAAGTGCAGTCCTTTTTCTGTCTCTACTCTTACAGACTTGTCTTCATTCTACCACTACTCCATGGCTGCATCTTGCATGCTCTGTGTGCTGCGTGGAACTTCCCTATCTTATCACTACAGCACTTACAATTACACTCTTCTGTAGAATTACTTATGAGGATTTATTTGCTTACTCATACAGTAATCTACTTTAAAATTGCTCAGCTCCAATCTCTGACTGCAGTCAGCATGGCAACCAAATATGATGCCTAAGCAAAATCTCCTTTTATTGACCTTATACTGCTGGATGACTATTTCTAATTATAAAAATTGTAATTCTCGCTGAAAATGAAAGATGTTGAATAGCCAGTGGAGCATGTCACGAGCTGCTTGTATCGCAATTAGCAGGAATCACTGATTGAGGGCTGTATGACAAAGTCTCCAGCTGTGGAAGGCACAGCCCTCACTAAGGGAATAAATTGCCTGCTGCTGTGAGTGTGGATCAGCACTGACCTGCCTCACTGCACAGCCTATGCACCCACCCAGCCAACAGCCTGAAGCAGCCCAGGGGGACCACAAATTCTGGCAATATAAAACATTACAAGAAAAATCTGCTGTCTCATTAGTTTTGCAAAACCAAAATCAAATGACATTTTACCCTTCAACTGTTTCCCAAAAAAAACTATTATGACTAATTTTCTTAAACTGCTTAATCTGGATGTCAGAGTAACAGCAATCCTCTCAACTCTGGACTGAAGGAAGCTGCTTTTGAGAAATAAACAAACCCACAGTCTTACTCTGACACTGCAGCTACAGTCAAAGTAGGTGGTCAGCAATTGTCTCTGGGTGATTGTAGGATTATCTGCATTCAAAGGGGAGGATGGACAGCCTTTGGAAGGCAGCCCAGAATAAAGGAGACCAGAGTCCTGTGCAGTTCTGTAGGTCTATACATTTAAAAGCTAATTACATCGATGTCAGCACAAAACTATGTTAAATTAGTTGAACAATATACCTCCTGAGTGCTTAACAAAAGCCCTCTAAGTAAACAAAGCTTATTCTAGTAGGGGCTGAATGAGAAGTTTCTGAAAGTTCTGGAAAAAGGAACAACTGAAAACAAAAAGATAAGTTCCATTATTCAGAAGTTTTTTAATAGGAAGGACTGAAAGCAGCATAGTTCAGCTGCCTTTGGCATTTCACCATAACTTTAACAAATTTGTCAGACTACCTCTCTAGTTAAAATTTGATTATAATTATTCTGTAATGTAATCTGAAAGGAAGCAAGTTCAAAATTTGAATTATTGATTTACAAGGAGGCTAATTAATGAGTGTAGCAATTATTTCACATAGTCCTCAGGAGGTATTTTTAGATGCATTTTGAATACATACAGATACCTCAGTGGATTGTAACCATTCCAGAGGAGTCTTTGACTGTCACTTTTTTACCTACAGTCAGGAGGAGCCTTTCCAAGCAGTGTCCAGAAGGTCATGAAATGTGTTGTACAAAACAGAACTCTCAAATCATAATTTTACCTTAAAATACCTATGGCATAACATGGCTCCAAGCAAAGCCTATGAAATAATAAAGCCCTAAAAGAAGTTTCAACCTGAACAATATCTTTCAGTAAAATTATTTTTAAAAATACTAGAATTCTTTAAATAAAAAACTTTTCATAGCAATGAACATCCTAAATAATAGTAGTCTAGTACTAAAATTAGTTTCAGAGTGCTTCTGTTCAGTTTTAGACTAATTGTCTGTTTGAAAGATATGCAAACTATAAACCATCTTTCACTGTGAAAATTCTGTTTGGATGGTCAACCTTATAATTTTGCACACTGCTAACAAAAATGGGTGGTACTGACTTTATAATGTAGTTCTTCTTTTCCTCTACTGTGTACCTAACATATGTTTGTCTTCCAGCAAACAAGTAATTTCAAATTCAACCTCCCAAATTCTTTTTTTATTGTAAATTATTTAGGCAAAAAGTTAGACTAGTCCAAGAGCAGCCACTGTGTTTGTGCAAAATTATAAGGAATTTTTTACTTGCAATTGATGAGCGAGTTAACTCATAACATTTCTGCAGTTCTGTCTTGTACCATTTAATTGAGCCAAAATGCAAACAGTTTAATAAGCCAGGTTTGAGTAATTCTTCTGAAATTTCACTTGGAGTTCAATTTGCTAGCCCAGAGAGGAAGAGATTAGAAGGGGAAACAGCAGTGATAGTTGAATATTATCACTAAACTACACCTGTAATCTTATGACTGGAGACCAAACTTCTGCTCAATTCCTATTAGTGCTAACAGGAATAATTTAACCCTCCACATAAACAAAGTGGTAGGAAAAATAAAAGTACTAGTATAATTTATTGCAGATAAGTTTCATTTGCTGAAAAGAAGTAACTTACTTGATGCTATGGGAATTGAACTTATACTGGCTATTCAAACACAGTTGCTGCAGATTCCCCTTTTGTGAGTAAGAATTCCCTCAGTCCAGATACTGTGCTCCAAGTACCTCCATAAAATTCTGCAGAAAGTCAGTAAACATCAGCAGTTAATACTGCTGAAATTACATTTAACAACCAGATGATACCATTGCAAATGCTTCAGAAGGAATTTTTTCCCCTTTTCTTTTTTTTTTCCATTTTTTAAGGATTGAAAATACATAAGAAACCACAAAACTCTTCTCCTTCCTATAAGTTCAAACAGAGCAAACTACCAGTCCGGTGCTCTGCCAGCTTAACTCATGCCAGGAAGTTTGTCTGATGTCCTGCCAGCATGCTGCTGCCTAGATTTCCAGTTTCCCTGAAGATTACATATATTTCCCAAACCCTGTGTGACCTGAGGGCAGCTGCTGCAAAGTGGAGTTCATGTGGTGCTCAGCAGGCCTGTTGGCACGCATGGATTTCACCCCAGATACTCTCTAAGCCACATTAACAACTTCTAGGGTAGGTTCAGTACAAGGATAATGAAAATTATGTTTGAAAGCAAAAAAGGCAATTATCTGATGAATACTAAGGGAAAACAGAAGACAGGGGGTGGGGAACAGGGTCTGAGTTGAAAGGCTTTCCCATCTTACCCTGCCAGGCGCTGCTGATGGTGTGACAGAGGTGGCAGATGGCTGTCTCCTGCCTGCACAGGTGAAGGCAATGCTGCCCTGACAGCTGCTGGCTCGCACCTTGAACGGTGCCTGCTTGTTACAGTCGGTGCCACACTGCTCAATTTCATGGGTTACAAGCTTTTCTGGTGTATTTAGGAGCATTATGGTTAAACTGACTGCTAGCTGTGCCACGTGAGCAAAGCACCCCTCTGCTAGGCTGGCATTTTGGGACCTGGAAAGAGGTGGACCTGACCCTGGAGTGCCACGGACTCTGCTGCCAGCCCAGCCAGGAGGGCTGCAAAGACCTGCCTTTTGGCTAGTGATGAGTGGCTCCACTTCCCAGCAGAGCAGGAAACATGGGCACCTCACTGAAATTCTTGCAGGGACCTCCACTGCCAGACTGATGGAGATGCTGCAGGTTAAGTTAGTATGAGCTGTCATTACTCTGGCTGAAGGATTCTTTTGCCTACTTCGGGGTGACTAGCTTTTTTCCTTCCTAAACGAAAAGTTCCTTTGCATCATCTGGAAAAGCTCTGAGGAGATACAGAGCTTTCAGACAGGCTTCTCCAGTCTTTCTCTATCTGGACTCTCATCATCTGACACACAGCGTGTCCTAACCAAAAGCACTGTGGTCGCCTGTTGCAGTCAAGCTGCAGGACATGAAAGTTGGCTTTCACCTGGGACACATTTAATGGGAATGGCTTCCAGCACCAAAGGGAGAACATTTCAAGGAGTTGCCAGGAGATGTGGGTTATATGACAAAGCTCAGGCCTCTGTTCCTATACTCCCTCCTTGCTAATCTCTTCAGAGCAGCAGCATCACAAAAAGCCAGGCAAGGGTTTGAGGCATCATATGTAGCTGTATCAAGGCAACTAACACCTCAACTTTCAAACAGCGTTTTTCTAGAGTCCCTCAGGTGATGCTGGCAGCAAAGGAGGAAGCAGCAGCTTCCCTTTAGTCTCTCTTTGACTTAATGCTACAGAAATTCTGGATTTTTTTTTTAAATTTATCTATTTTCTAACTGCCAGCTGCCCCACTGGTGACCCTGTCACGTCTTTACAGAACACCGGATCATCACGGCTGATTTAAATTATTTTTACATGCATAAATACAGAACAAATGGGTGCAGTAGATATATTAAATAAAAATTGACAAGATGCATTTATTGTTTGAGTTTTGTACAAAAGCATAACTTAAAAGGCAAACTAGTATAAACTTACTTTGTGCCAAGTATTTAAACTTTTCATTCCAAAGAGTATCTGGTTCAAAACTTGAAGATACAGTTTCCACCTGGGAAATCTCTTTTTTAGACCACAGATAACACAATATTGTAAAATGAAAATTCTGTAGTCCTTCAACCAATCAGAAGTTGCATTCTGCTTCGAGTGCCAGAGTTTTAGCTACTCAATGAATGGATTATATGAAACATGAGCCATGCTGGAGTGACCTGCTGAAAAGTCAGTTTGCCTGCTTCTTCTCATTCATGTTCTGAAAAAAGATGTGCATTAGGATCTGTGACATGCAATCTTAGCAAAGACTGATAAATATATGTGTAGAAATAGGGTGACATGTTTGGATTTTTCTTTGCTACTTCATAACAGCCAGAAGTAGTGTAAGAAAAGCTATGTTATTTAAGAGAGTCCCAGATGTCATGCAGAAGCTCAATTATTCTTGAAATAAAAGAATGCTTTCACTCTGATTTTGCTTTTCCTTTGCATGTGCAACATTTTCTCAGTAAGTCTGAAGGCTTTTCCCAGTCTTTGCTGCCACCACCACAGCTGTACCTGCCTTCTGACTTGGAAGGTGGACTAGCAGTCCCTGCTGATGACATCTCCACAGATGTTCACCTCCGCTGGAAAGAACCTCCCACAAGAACAAGCAGGATACTTCCCTGAGATGCCCTTTCGAGAGTCTCCAAAGTGAGAACATTACTGCAAGAGCTACTTCTCCCACAGAGCAGGGCTTGCTGTGCTTCAGTGCTACCAAAAGGGCTAGCACAAAACTAGATCGTGTTCTTGTCATCCAGTGTCCAAGCACAACTTCTGGAATTTTGAAATGTGGTGGGTGTGCCCTGCGTGAGAGCAGCTGTACAAGACATGGCACACAGCTGCACAAGTGTTCCACAAGACCATCTGGAGGAAAGTACCAAAAATAGATGCAAGCAAGCCTTGTGTATTTCAGCAAAATTAAGCATAAAGAAATTGGTGTCCATGCAGTGTTTGATATGCCATAAAAACCGTTTCAAATAACATCTGATAAGAAAACTATTTATCGGTGAAAATGCAAGCTTGGACACTACGAACAGTTTACATCTTGTAGGTGTTCACTGATACAAGACAGTGTTATTATGACCAGTGGCTCACCTTAAAGTAGGTTACTCATGGTTTTCCAAATGAGCTAGTGTTTTATGGTGCTGTACAAATAAAAATTTGTGGGGAGCATATGAAATATCTGTATTAAACTCCACTGCATTAAGTTATCCAATGCATGAAAAATGACCCGGATGCATTTAAAATAAATGCATATTACAATATCACATATAGTATTATAAAATTATTACTTAAGTGCACAGTCCTGATATCTAGAGACATGGCACTGTGAAGAAAGCCTGGTTCCTAAGCGTTTTTATAGATACTTGATAGTGATGCAGTTTGCTATCAGTCAGATCATAATGTCCCTTCGACTTTGGTACATTCAGTGCAAAATATTTTTGGGAGTTTTTTTACTCTTATAAAAATAAAAGGCATTTTTTCCCCTTGAGAGTGCTTAAAGAATAAACACTAGCAGAATGTCTGTTCAAGCATGGAAAGTGACAAAACAGAAATAGCGTTTTAGTTGCTTATTTCCTGTTTACACTCTAAGAAACGTAATATAATGAACCTATAAAAATAAACAGAAGTCACTGTGTTAGGGGTTTTTTTTCCTGATATGACGTGATAAATTGCTAGTTTGTTCTTAAAATAGTTTCCATGCAGTATAAAGCATAAAATCAGTCTTATTAAGTTATTAAGTTCATTGTAACAGCTCATATTTTGTTATACACACCACTGGCAAATGCATTTCCACAAACCTCCTTAATGCAAGCCGTTGTTACATCCTTTGTTGCTGACTTTCCTTCCAATTCAACTTCTGCCCCAGGGACTTGAGCTCTATGGTGCACCCCATGCAGGCACTCGTATAAAGTAAGTAAAGCAAATGCTGAATATGCTTTTAGAACATATGGCATAAAGTAATGTACCTTCATGAATAAAAAAAAAAATTTAAAAAAATCAATTGTATGCCTTTTTTTATAATTTACTGGGTAGATAAGGGGATGAATGATTTCACATTTTGACTTGAATTTTCTATTCAACAACTTTGATGAAATCCAGTGTTTGGGTACATGTCGGTTTTGCAGTAGCCAGATTGATCACAACATGGCATCACATTTCTTGTTTGCTCAGAACATAAACTTAAGAAGTGTGGCCATCCTGAAAAACCATGGATTGCAAGACTTGGTTTTCCCTGCACATCAGGCACACTCTAGTTTCCCTGTAGAGAATTCTGCCACTACCACAATGCTTTCTAATTGCTTCACAAGCTCTTTCGTGGAACCTCATTATTTGAATTGCACCATGAAACAATTTTCCTCTAGGAAATCCAATACAAAAGTTCATTCATTCCTTGAGAAGACAGATCCACAAAAGTCCAATGAGCTGGGCACTGTGGTTTGTGTATCACTCAAGTCCAAAAGTACTTGTCTCTTCAACAGCTGTCAACAGTTTTTCATATAACATAGAGAATGATGGGTAAGGGGGAAGGTCCAGACGATTGAAACAAGTGTGAGCCCTGAGGGGAAAAAAAGAGAGGAGGTGAGGAAGTACATTATTTAAAAAGTTCAAAAGAGAACACACAGATCAGTATGTGCTTGCACAGAGATGGGCAGATTGTATTTCTTTCGGAAGACTTTGTTCTGTCAAATAATGTTTTCCAACTGAACAGGTAGTGAAGCTTAATCTACTTTCTTCTCATTAAAATAAGCCAGGAAGAAGCATTTATGAAGGTCTTTAGAAACACACTGACAGTCCAAAAGGCATGGCATAAATTTCATCCATTAAATCTGCATGAGAAAAAACCCCCCAAGATACAGCATTCAATTCAAATGGTCTGGTCTGAAATCTTGGCTTTAAATGTGTCTTCTGAGACGTAGCATTTCTTTTCTGTACTGATGATGCTTGAATACTGTACAATAATAAACAAGTTATTTCCATACATCTCCAGATATACAGGAAACAATCCCACAGTAGTAAAGGACAGACAAATTAGATGCTCTTCCTTCTACAGTTTCCTCAGCGTATGGATTGTGTTCTTGGGAAGTTACTGCTTGTGTTGATTTTCCCTGTGTACATATCTGGCCATACAAGCCAATGACTTTTGCAATTACACGAAACTATGCACATACCTCTAGCAACACCCTTGCTCTCTTAAGAAGTCCATCTGCCTCAGTTTGTTGGCACACTTGGAACTGTCTCGCAACATTTCTTCCAGGGAATGGAAAGGGAGATGGATAATAAAGGTTTCTCTTTGTAATAGAATAATGGATATCATTGCCTGACCTCAGGGCAGGCTAAGGATAGCAGTTTCTAAAACACTGTAGTAGATGAGCCTGCTCCAATGAAATAGATAGTGTAACTATGAATGTAATGGGTTCTTCAGGATGAAATGATGCAAAGAGAAGATGGAGGAGACATCTTTTCTGCTCTAAAGCTTTGTACCAAAGCCTCACTTGAGACTGATTTTAGACATTTTTGTATTTTGGCAGATCTGTATTTACAAATACTTCATTCTTTTGCAATAAATCACATCACAGAGTTATTTAAATACACCCCAGCTGAAAACCAAACTTTTGCTGCAGTGACCTGTATCATGATGTATTAAGTGTAAATATGTAACATTAATAGAAGGACTGAACAAGCTCCCTCCTCACAGCAAATGTGACTCCTCACTTAACCTAACCAATCCCAGAAATCCAAGTGTCTACCACAGACCTGTACAGACTTTCTCTGAGCCAGAAAGTGCTGCCTCCCATGTAAGCAAATTCATTAATTGCCATTTTAAGTGGCTCTCAGCTCCCAGCTATGGGGATGGAACATGAAGTGAAGTGGGTTAATCTCGCTTGTTAGAAAACCTAAGAGTCCATTACAAACCCTCATTGAAGCTGAAACACTCAGTTACAGCCTTGTAGTGTCATAAAAATATCAGGCTGAAGAAATGTATACACAGTACAGAAGACCACACTACTATTATAAACACAGTCCAAACACCAAATACACAGATTCTTTAAAAAAAATCAAAACACAGTAAATTAAGCCCCCTCCCCAAATACTCTTAGAAGTACACTACTGGTATTTCCCCACCAGGAAATTTTACCAGGAGCCTGGTAAAATTTATCCACCCGGCCACCTCTCTAAGGCTCCTGAAAGGAAGCTTTCTTTTTACTCCTCCTTTACCTTTCAAAAAACATTAAAAAATAGTATCTGTGATATAGTTTAAATTATTGCATTTCCTGCAGAGTACACAAAAAAAAAAAATTGAAAATATTCTCTTTTGAAGCAAGAGACTGATTTAAGTCCAGCAGCAAATGGAACTCAGTGATCCCTTAAATTCAGTGTAGAGTGTGGAAGAGTCTTAGGCAATTAACAATTTAACCACATGCTTCTGCTGCATGGGGCTGACAGCCACTCATTAGAACTATGGATCATGCTGTGTGGGCTGTAAAACCACAAATTACAAAAGACACAGTATATAATTAGCAAGGGATTCCTTACCAACTGGTTTAATAGTAAGCCAGCGTGTTGTTTACAATTATTAAGAGAACTGAATTTTATCTTGATTTTGAGGGCAATTTTGAAAATGCAATCACTTACTTTGGAAAACCAAGTAATTAAAAAAGACAAAAACAAGACCTTTGTCTTCTGAGGCAATGCATGCTTTTCTAACCCCAGCAAACAACTTCATAAGTCTTTGAGAAGAAAGGAATTTTTTCCTTCTGGACACTATTTTCCCATTCCAACATTTCAAACCACAAAGGCACTGACTGTTCATCTTCATGTAGCTCACATTTTAGGACAATATGAAAAACCACCTTGGTTTCTAAAGTCTAGATTCCCAATTAATCTCTGCTTCATTTTGAGTATCACAGTAAAATAGAGTGACTTAGGGTTGAAATCCAGTAGTCAGACATAAATACTGTTGTCATGTGAATCACCACATATATATAATATCCATAATATATATAATATATTAAAATATATATGCATTATATATATATATATACACACATATATAATATACAGCAATAAACCTGGAACTAATTTCTCAGCGTGTATGTAAACTGAAAAAGTAGCAATCCCTCCCATGAGTTAGTCTAATCTACAAAGTATAAAAGAATGAAGCAGAAGTGGCACTGGGGTAACAATAGTTAAGCTAGACCTGTAAAAATCAGTCTTTTCAGGGCATTTTACACAAAGACAGTGACACACGCTAGGCAACCCGACGTGTGCCTCACAGAAATCTCACTATTTTGATCCAGCAGAACTGATTACACAGCAGTCATAACAGTGGGAATTAGGTAAACATCTAGTGAAAACTTTTGTGTTCATATTCACAGCTGCTTTGAACACAATCACAGACCTAAGTAACTATTCTAATTGCCCTTTGGGTCTCAAAATCAGGAAGAAGGCAAGGGGATGGGTACCTCTTCTGTGTTTTCAGCACTGCAGTAGTGTTTTTTTCAAAACAGAGGAAGAAACAAAGCCCTCTGACTTGTTAAGTCCTAGCTTTTTCCACCCTCACACCAAGCATTATCAAATTTCACAAGCACTGCTGCTAAAAGGGCAACTTGCAAAGTACAACCCTGCGACAACGGTGCCCTAACATAAATGCTTTAGTTATCTGAGAATCAGTAAGAGTCACAGAGTCCTAGGGCAGTGTTCTCAGCAGATCCAGCAATGTATTTACACACTCAGGGCTTGTTTGGAAACCTCCTGAAAGTTTGCTACTCAGGGTCCTTGTTAACCTTCCAGCCAGCACTACCCCATGTTTGCACAGTGCCTTTGAAGCTGGTGAGATACAGGCTGAAGCTACACTGAACACAGCAACTAGGTAAGTAAAAATGCAAACAGTGCTTTTGGCTTAGGGCCTAACCCATTTAAGTATAAACATGTTTTATTTTTTATGAGATCAAGGTTCCCTGTGTGTGAATACCAGGAACTGCTTGCTCATGACAGCTGTAGGTGTTTGTCATACATAGTTGCTTTTATTTTAACAAAATAAGTGTGCTGTTGGTTTATTTTAATGTTAACATTTGTATGTTAAAAACTATCCGTGGAGACAAAAATCAAGCACTTCCTAACCATGAGAATCTCAAGTGAAATTTCAAGGACATGATACAATCTCTTAAATGGAAGGAGCTGGCATTTCCCCTACACTTGACAAACACCCTATGGCAGTAAGGATTCTCAGCATGTTTCTCCATACTGTACTAGAGGACACAGTTTTATTCTGCAATTTATTACAGTCAGGGCTCTGCATAACCTTTTCAGAGGAAATTCTGAGCACCCTGTTCTGGCAGGTCCTGACCTTTTCCATGCTCCAAGCTCTGCTTGTCAGCACCAGGAGTTCCAGTGTTAGAGAATACATGGAAAAAAACCCACGCAATCTCTTTTCTTATTCAAACTCACAAAACAACCTTGAATTTGGAAGTCAAAAATTATTTTTTTAAAAAATCACAGCTTTTTTTTTTTTTAACCCAAATCAAACGTAGTTCATAGGTCAATCATAATCAAACTATAAACTAGACTTACTGGGCTACAAGGTATTACTAGGCCCCCAGAGGATATTAGAGTATTTGAATTGTAATAGCAATTTCCAGAATTTGGTTTCTTTAATCCTCAATCACCTGGCTCTCATTTGTACTGTGAACTGGAAAGATGGCTTTGTTTAAAGGCCACCTGCCGTGCCTGTGGATTTCACAGCATCACTTCTGCATCCATGACTTTCTCCATGTGGTTCAGATGGCAGCCCTCAGGCAGGAGCCAACCCAAGAGACATCTCTGCCTCTGACCTTATGCTGGAAGAAAAAGCTACGGGTTGTTGGTCAGAGAAACTCTCTGTGTGTCTGACAGCCACCCTGTGTCTAAGATGAGACTTTGAATCCAAGTTATTCCTGAGGAATCTTGTATATGAGGAGCAGGTTAAGATTAGGGTTGAGTTTCCTCCATGGATCAGACCAATCCAAACCTCCCTCCACAGGCTGCTCACAGCACATTAAAGCTGTGATCTGATTGAATTAGGTTTCCCACATTGCACGCACTAATCGGTGTCTAACCACTCTTAACCCATTCTAGAGGTTACAGAATTACAGAACTGGATGAAAGCAAATCTTCCAGACACATATCAGTCTGATCACAGGATAGAAAAGACAAGAACTTGTCATTTTTTTGTCAGTGAAGAATCCACGTTAAATGTTTTTTTGCATCATTCACAAGTTATTAGTCTAGTCCTGGTATTGTTACCATGGACTTTTGGAAAACAACTCCTTTTACTACTTTACAAAATGGAAAATTTAGAAAAGCAATTGCAAAATATTCTTATCCTACTACTCCAAACCTGCTATTATCCAATTTAAATGCTGCCACTTGTCTGCAAAGGCTTGTACAACTCAACTCCTGCTTTCCTATCTTGGACTCTCGTACTGTTCCTTAACCCTCTTCACCTATTTCACTTGATACTACTTATTCTCTTTGAAATCCTCACCTGCTGTTGTCACTCTTGCTGCCTCTCAAGTCAAATGACTCCCTTCCACATCTTCTGCATTCACAACTCACATCTTCAGTATTTAACACTTGACATCAGGCCAGGCATAAAAATGACATCACTGAACTATACTATAATGGCCCTGTCTGATGCAAAAAATACGATAGTAACTTTCACTCACAGTCACAAGTGCTATTTAATTTTAATTCATATTAATTTTTGCTCTTTAGTGATGAACTGCATGTTCAGTAAGTAAACACTTGCACATTTAATCAAATGTGACAAAAAAAATTCAGAAGTAGTTATCATTCTAATACAATTTTCCATGAGAAAAGCACTACAATATGGATGCCAGCCAAAGTTACACTGTCTTGTCCATCTTAAGAGAACAAAACTGAGTTGAAACAAAAATGGATGCATCAGACCCTGGAACAACGGGGAAGGAAATTTTCATATAAAGGAAAGGATATTTGCATATCCAGTTAAACCTTGTTAATGTTCCTCAGATAGCTTATCTGTTACCCTGGCCAGAGACACTCTGAAGTGTCTCTCCCATGAACACACACACAGAGCTGTACCTTGGAAGAGCAGTGATCTTCCCCCACTTCTCTACGCAGAACCGCCTGGGACCATTGCTCCCCCGCAGAGAGGCAAATCCTTCATAGGGAATGCTGGACGTGCCTGTGACAAACTGCCAGCACAAACAAAACATCATGGATTTTGGCTACACAGATGGTGTGGGTTGGAAACTTATTCAAATCAGCATATCCACTGAAGTCCAAATGCTAGCATTTGCAGAATAAGGAAATTTTTGATGCATAAGCAATAAATGCTGCTTTAAATGGAGGCTAAGGGAAAACAGACCATTTCCTGATAGGCATCTAGAAGAGGGAACTTATCAGATTAATTTCCTCCAAAGGTTTCTCTTTGAAAGAGCAATTATGCTACGTAAGTATTGTAGAATAACACTCTATTGACACCACGTTACTTAAGCCTAAGTGAGATTTTGCTACTGTCTTTATTCTGCATTAAGAGGCATTAATAAAAAAAGTAATAATGTCTGATGGCTTCGTGTTATGCCCTTTTTGTTACGTGGATTTCAACAGCTTTATAAACTACTATTAAATACTGTAAGAAAAGGTCTAAATTCTGAAGGTTAGACTGAAAGCCCATTGACATTTGCTGAAATGCTGTCTGTTGAGCAGATTTAGTTATAATCTGCCATGAACAGATCAAATACAGTTTTTGACAGATGAGAGGCTACTTAATTTTTAATGATGTGGGTATTACAAAAACTTTTGATTAGCAGATGTGATAGGAACATATAAGCAGACATTTCTGGCTCTCCACCAAATGAGATGTCCCACACTACCTTTTACAGACCTTTTTTAAATACTTAGACAAAAAAAGAAGTAAGATACAAATTTGGAATTGTTATAGACAGTGAATTTCAGTAGATCCAGAACATGGTATGCTTTGCAGTGGGGATTTGTCTGCTCATTTACAGATATGATGAACGTAACCTAAATAAAAAAACCAACTCAATCATAAACCCACACATACAGATATTCCTCTGTTAAGACCTTTTTGTCTTCCAGCAGCAGGGTGACTGGATCCTGCAGGCTGACTTAGTGAAAATGGAAAAGGATTGATTTTAAGGTTTCCATCATTATTTTCAAATTTGAGGCACTTGAACTTCCATCTACATTTTCTTCTTCCTAAGCTGTAAAAACACTATCAACATTTCTACCTAATGATGTAACCAACTACACAGTTTTCCTTTTATATCTTTACAAGTCTTGATGTACTTTTAATCAAACAACAGTAAAAGATTATTGACCTCAGACATCGTATCTTGAACATACTTTTTAACTTAGACATCTATAAACATAGTTGTGAGCTTCAGTCACTTGAAATTATTACATTTAGTCTCTGACTCAGGTTATTCCCACTAGCCAGCATCACCATAATTTCTGGATGTCATAAACCTAGATGGGACTAGCTTAGCACCTAATTTTAATGATGCACACTATTTCTGCACAGATCAGCTGATTTCTTACCTGTAGAAGTCTTAGTCGTTGTTCATTGTTGAACCTTTCCACAGCGGCCCAGAACCACCGAATCACAATGTGATTGTCATGATAACCTGGTAATACAACAAGAGCCTTTATACCTTCAGGTGCTACAAAAGTAGTCAGAAGAATAGGTAGTAAGTTTTTGCTAGTTTGGCCCTAGGCACAAAAATGCCATACTTTATCCAATTGTATCAAAAGGCAGGAGGTGAGAGAAGAATACTCCTACACAAAGATCCTGAAGGCAGAAAATTAACTTACTATGACAAAAAGAAGTGAAATGTCTTTTGCAAGCATTTTTTCCGTTAATCAGTCAATCGCTAAGAGGAATGTCCATTCTTGAAATATTCCAGTACTGTGCTATTTATCTATCTAAGGCTACAAATGATGCTGCAACCATCTCTCTCAAAGTAGGTTTCATTGTTCTGGAATTGTCTCAACAGCCAGCCTGCAGTCCCTGGGATTACTTCTAATTTCCTCTGGACTTTGAGCATGTAAGAAAACAAGGAATATCTCACTAAGAAGGGTTATCCCTTCCATTTCTCTCCCGTGTCTGGGTGGTACTCCACCAGCATGCAGCCGAGCATGGCACTTTCTGTGGAGAAGACTGTTCTGTCATGCTGTCCAGACCAGAACAGTAAGGGAATTGCTGCATGGGAGATGTGACAAAGCAAACTAAAGTGGACAAATTACCTTCTCCTAACACTAACTTAATGAGAAAAATTCAGAAGGTACTAAAAATGTATCTCATGGGATGGTTCTTAATGCTCTTGGAAATTGGGTAATTCGAGGCATCCCCAACACTCTCACTGAACAAGTTGGAATTAAAGTTACCTCCTCTATACTCTGTATTATTTCTCCAGTCACTCAAGT
Source organism: Scytalopus superciliaris (assembly GCA_013400415.1). Classification (NCBI taxonomy): domain Eukaryota; kingdom Metazoa; phylum Chordata; class Aves; order Passeriformes; family Rhinocryptidae; genus Scytalopus; species Scytalopus superciliaris. Next base: position 1,013,003 of record VXBX01002363.1, on the reverse strand, counting down.
CAATTTCTGCTGTTCCAGCTATAACCAGTTCCAGTTCTCTGGCATCAAATACAGACACCAGCCTTGCATCAACCACCTGTGAAAGGAAATAAAATGCATAGTAATATTTCTTCATCTATTGATTTTTGCCTCCCTGTGAAATTTGCTACTAAGATATTTACCAGGTATCATTTTTGTCACAAATTAATAGAATCCAGTTTATCCAGTTTTTGGCTTTCTAAGGCAAATAAATGGACTACTTTTTCTTACAGTGCTGTGTCATTTAGTTTCATTAGCAGATCACAGTGACTGGGAGAAAATTTTATTGGCAAATAATACTGAATTATTTCAGGACACATTGAGTTCATGACATTCACTTTAATTGTCCAGGTTAGAACAGGTAAGAGAGAAATACCTTGAAATACACTTTGCCAAATGTGTTACACTGACTCTGGCAGGCACACAAAAAACCTCAGAGACCCACTGCAGAAATGGGTCATGTAAGCAAGCACTGTCTGCTAATCATACAAATAGTGATGAATAGTATTTCCCAGTGTAAAGAAGATACATAACCATAGTGCTTATGTCAACAATAATTTTTCTTTAACCCCTCTCCCTTCCAATATCTGTAAGGACATTTCTGATTATATTTGGAGAAGAAAAACATTTTGAAAGGAGAAAGAAAGTAAATGCTCTTTTGGAGCTTTTTACCTCATAGAAACCGCGAACTAGACTTTCTGTTTGTTGTACAACTCCTCTCTCTATTCTCCATTTCACCATTCTTTCTATATATTCTTTCTTGTTCTTTTCAGTGACTGGGATGTTGGCACCTCCTGGTTTTAGTTCCCGTTCTGTGATCTTAGGAAAAAAATTACCAAGTGACAACACAGTATTATAAAGACAAAAGAAAGAATTGTAATAATTTACATTTTTAAGTTGAAGTAATTCCTCAAAATCACTAACCAAACCTGATTTTAACAAACTGGAATATGTGAAATAAGAGAAAAGGCAAAAAAAACCTTTTTGTAAAATTATATTTTAAATCCCATTTAGTCTTAGAAACCTTCATAATTAGTATTAAGAATAAGTTGAGAAGAAGAAACAGTCTTTACAGTGACTAAAGTAGTGAAGTCTTCTAAATAATACATTAACAAAGGTGTTGTAATACCTTTGAATGGCAACTTTGCTGCAATTAAATTCAGGCAAACTACCTCTAGCAAAGCAGTCCTAAAGTCTGATATTTCAAATACTCTTCAGAAAATCTCCTTAACCAGAAAAACGTGTTTGACCAGTTACAAATAATAATTCCTCCTTAGATTTCAACATTGGTTTCACCAACCAGAATTTTATAAAAACAAGCTCAAAGCAGCATGGAGGGGCAATCATTCTTCTGTCCAAATAAGCGCTTATCTAGCAGTAGAATACAGCAAGGAAAATAAGAATCTTGCACACCTGCCCAAAAACTTCTTCATTTACAGTAAATGTGAGATCTAGGATATCGTGTATATCATTGTCTTTCATCCACTGCAAACTCTGGTGAAACTCCTCGTCAAGATATTCCAGGTCACTCAGGTCACAGAGTCTAACATAAGAAGAAAACACAAACACAGATGATGGCAGTAGCATGTGCTCAATAACTAAACTCAGGACAGTCCTGAAAAACAGGCTAAATAGGAGCCAAGAGAAAAGTCAATAAAGACAACACTACTTCAAATCTCCATTATTTGCCCAGTAACAGCAGTTACTGTATAACACAAAATAATTTTGTAAATATACAAAACTCCAAAATTTAATTTGAAGACACACTGCTTCTCAAGCTTATGGTGAGTCTATCCTATGTTTCCTATGAAGAATATTTAAGAATTATAAAAAGTCAGATTGAATAGACAAATAATTCAAATAATACAAGAAATTGTAAGACTTTTCTAACAAGGAACTAGTATCTTTTTTATGTGGCTATACTGCCATATCTCTCATCTCTTTGTCATGCAAAGAAGTCTGCTCAGATACCCTGCTCACCACAGAAATATCTTTTTACCTTTTGCCACATTTTCCCTTACATGGTCCTTCTTTTACAAATCCAACCCCTAAGCCAACTGCCCTTCACAGTCTTTAACAGTTTCTACTCCAAGCTTCGAACATGTCATGTCATCTGTTAGAAATATTTAATACCATGATGGCAATTTCTGCCATTCTTCTTAACTCCTTAAATGCTGTTTTGTGAAACAGGACAGTGGGGATATTCCTGAAGTAAGGTGCTTTACAGCTGCACGGTTATCTGCCTGCTTCTATCTTTGGGTCAGTATAAAACCAAAAGTAAGTCCTGTACTTGTAGTTGGATGCTTTGTGTAATGTGACATCCTGTGGTAACAGCCCCTACATCAAAGCTGATGGACTGGGCACCATCTCCCACGTGCAGAGGTAGTCTGGGTGGCTCATCAGTTCTCAGAAAAGCAAAGGTGCAGAGCTTAAGTGGGGAAGTTGCATGAACTAATTAAACAATTAATTTAATTTGGCAGTCACACAATATTAAAGTCCACCTTGGGTAAGCTCTCACTCTTACTAAAATCATGCTGTTAGCATCGAGGTATTTTTAAAATACATGTGCAATAAGAATGGATGCATTGCTCCACACTACCAAGATATGTGAGGATTTATAGGAAAAAAAAAAAAAATTCTTCCAGACTTCTCAAAACCAGCTTTCAAATGGAGGACAAAAAGTGAAGGACCTTAAGTTCATTAGGTCTTAAATTCCAGACGTGCTGAGCAAGTGCAGCTCTCATGGTTTCAGCCAGAACAGTAGTAGTTCTGAAAAACAAGTCTGAAGTATATCAAAGTACAGCTACTCAAAATGGAGATTGCCAACAATCAGTCTACTTCTGAGAATGGATTATGTAGTGTAAATTATGAAGTGATTCATATCCTATCCTGTGAGTCATTAGACAAAAAATGAAAAAAACTCTGTTAATATCTGGAATAAGCCCACAGCATTTCATTATATGTCTTCAAATCTAAGGTTTTGTAGAAGAAATCTGATAACAGGGCTAAAACAAAACATGACGTTCTCATACTGATCAGAAACAATATTCTGAGATAGTGGAAATTTTTCAAAAAAGTCCTGGATTGAAATCAAATTATTAAATTTGAAATAATGGTCTGCCTTCATCAATAAAACATCATAAATAATCCATACACAAAATGGCATCGCTCATGGGGAAGGAACCAAATGAAAGAGGAGACAGAACAATTCTACTCACATTCGGAGGAGGGCTTTATAAAAGGGTCTTGTAAAAAAGGCATCTAGCAAATACTGATGTATCAGAGCAAGACCAAGAATTCGACCACTAAACCTGAACCTGGAAGAGAAAGAGTTACAATCATTATACTGAAACTTTGTGGTTGGTACACTGCTCTGTCATCAAAACTTACATGTATTTCCAAACAGCATTATTAAATCAGACAGCTATGTCTAAATTGTGGCATTTTTGTTTATTTCTTGTGTTTCTTTGACATTCTCAGTAAGGCACATTAAAAAACCAACACAAAAAAAAAAATGCAAGTCTGCAGAGTGTGGCAAATCTCTCAGATACCTAAGTTGCAACTGCTCAAAAATGTCAAATCCATATTAACCCAATCAAACCTCTGCCAGACCAGCCACTTTATAAATTTATTACCTTCCAAAATGATAGCTACTGTCTGGTTTTGTTACACACTCCATATAGGATTAACTTGTTTTCATGTTACTGAGATGCCAAAGGTTTTTCTACCCTTCCCCAGCCTGACAGTTCTCACTGCCTGTCTTTCCTGCTTACAGTGGCTCCTTGCTCCCTCTTCTGACTGGTGGTTAAGGAATTCTATATGTATTTTCACAAACAGTGGCAGAAAGCTTTTTGATGTATTGCATTGCTCTCCAGCCCTGTATCAATGGGATCTAAATCTCCTTCCCTCACCTCTCACTTTCTTCCCCCCATTTTGTTGGGTGTGTAAGGAGGAAGTTTGTCAGAGTTGAGATCAGATGGCAGCAATCTTTAAACAGCAGGATCTTTGCAAATATTCCCATGAGAATCGAGATCCATTGTGAAAACTCCTCCACAACTCTGGAACTAGATTAAAGTCCAGTGTCTGTTTTCAAAGAAAACGTTTCTTGAACTTTTTGTTTATGCCTCCTTTACAACATTTTTCTTGGAAAGATTAGGGCTTTATTATACCTGCTTGTACAATGTTTGCAAGATGAGGATGCGACATGCAGAGCCTTCTCTTTCCATGCACAACTGCTTGTCATAGCTGCATTTTCTGAATGCCCCCTGAGGCTGTACAAGACACCAGTGCTGTCACTGGCACCAGCACTCCCAGAAAGAGAGAGGGGTCATGCCTCCTTCACCCCCAAGGTCTCTGGTCCAGCACTGCAGAAGCCAGGAATGAAGACAAAACGTTGGCAGGAGCTGCACAGCACATAAGGGTTTTCTCTTACCTTTCTGCCTTTCCAATACACCATATGCCTTTTATTCTTGCAGTATTGGAGTTCAACAGGCAGGTTGTTTCAACTAACTGAACTGGAGGCTGCCAGCCATTTAATTTTCTATTAATTTTTCAAATTAGCACTGAGATTCCCCTCTGGTATTCATTCTTCATAACTGGCTTTCAATAAATAAGAACTCAGTACATATCTGTCCTACACAGATGAGCAGTTGTCAGTTCACTATTACTGTAATCCAACTACTTACACAGCAAAATTCTCTGTTAATAGTCACAGCACAGCTTTACAGATTTATGGTGATGCTGTGGCTTAAACCAACTGAGGGTGATTTTTTAATGCTTATAACTGTGAAAACTGGATTATGTAAAAATCCTTGGTAACTATTTTAGAAGCATGCCTGTACATACAGACTTGTTGAAAGCTGTGTGATCAGCAGTCTTACCCTGCCCCCAGCTGAGATACCACCACAGATTTCCTTCCTGTGGGTATGGTGGGTTTTTTCTACTGAGGAGACCTCTGTACTCTTTAGAAAGACTCAAACAAATTACATACAGTAACACCTGCTTGAAATGACCCTTAATCTCCTTAGCTGAAAAAAGCCAATGTATTTTTTCATTTTTTTTTTAATGCACAGGAGGTTAATACTGCTCTCATGAAATGACTGATAACGTACAAGAAACACAGAGAGCTGTGTTGAGAGACAATCCCATGGTGCATGTTCCAAATCATAATTTTGCTGATCTTGTGAGAAATAAGATCATTTAAAACCACAAGAGAAACCAAATTTGGGAAAGTCTAAAGAAATGCAATTATTTTGTTGCTGGTTGAAAAGATAGTGTTACATGTATGAGCAGATTTGAGCTGCTGTCTACAAGTGGGAATAACGGAAAATGTAACTGAAAAACAAAAAGAAAAATAGTTCTTACCACTCATGGTGATTGTCTACAAAAGCAGACATGGGACTGATTTGTACTGTGTAGGTATCGTTGGCTGAATATTCAAACAAACCATAATATGGATTGAAGAGCTCTCTAGACACCAGGAAAAAAAACTCTCTTGATGGTCCACTGTAGTCCAACCTTTAAAGAGAAACCTGATATTACTATTAAGAAACAATTATTTTTTTGAATCTACACTCCTTGCACTATATTTTGATTAAAATTTCGTAAGATTTTAACCAGAACCCTTATCCTGCAGATTGCTTAATGCCCAAGTATGTGAAACTCTCAAGGGACTGTTCTAAAATGGAATGGCTTGGAGGATTGGAATGAAGAGCTCCATGTGGGTTGCTCTCAGAAAAAAATGTTGGCCACAGCTGTAACAGCCTCTTTGCCACAGAAATATAACCAAATAACTGGAGGCAGCCAGGGCTGGGGGATGGAAGAAAAATATGAAAAGAGCCAACATTGGCTTTATCTGCATCTGACAAATTAAGAATGAAAATAAACAACGGTCATATTTTGTCTTTGCAGACTTGCAACAATAGGACAATTTGAGGATAATATTTCTGTTTTCCCTAGCAATATAATCTGAGATTACTTCAGTGATTTATATTTCTTGGTCTAAATTTTCTTGTCTGCCCTCCAAACTTGAGTGTCTTTAAATGTCTTTTGGAGAGTGTACTTCCTTTTATGTTTTATTTCGGTTTTTTTTCTTTTTTTTTAACTACTTCAAGATTCCTGTACTAATGAATCTAAATAACGTCTTCATCCTGAATGATAAACAAAGTCATTGCTGACAATGCACTGAGACTGAATTTTGACACTGTGCTCCAGGTCACCAGTGAAATGAGTTAAATATGAAGTTAGTGCTCTATTAGAGTTGGAAAACAGAAAACTAGGGATTTCCCAGTGGAGAACAGAGATTTTTATAATACTAACAAACACATATAAAGATACACCTTCTACAGATAGAAGACTTCATACTTGACTCTTAAGATTTTGCTTTAGTATTAAGACAACCCACAGACAGAAGTATCACAGAGGTCAGCTTTCACATAGAACTTCTGCTACTAATGTTTTGGATCAGAAACTTTTACAGACAATAACTCTAAATGAGAGTTGTTTTTTAGGATGAAGTTGCCAGAGAAGTAAAGGCTAGGTACCATTATCAAGCTGAGGACAAACCCTCTTTCCTCTGTTGAATAAAAAATACTTTTCCTATGGGTCATTTGGAAGCACTTCACTTTTGTTAAGCTTCGGCAATGAAGTACTGAAACAGATCCTCACCCTGGCAAGAAGGGCAGATTCCATCCTCAAATTACAGAAAAAAAAAACCCAACCAAAAACTGTTTGATACCATGGACAACTGTTGGATCTTAATCTTGGCACAAATACCAGGATCAAGTAAAGGGTCATCTGGAAGACCCTTGAAAAACCTCTGGAATAATCAGGCTCACTATGAAATCTTAAGATGGAAAAGAAACTGTGTACTTGCCATTTCATACAGCTCCCTTTGTATGCAGAGTTACTGTGAGTCATGTTAAATAAATCAATCATGAGAGTCCTGCACTGCCAGTCAGATTTATCCTACAATTAAAGGCTTGGCACAAGGGTGAGAAAACTTCATAAAAGTGGTATGCAACCACACAACAGCTGCAACTGTGGGGCATTTGGATATTCAGGAGTAGAGTAATATGTTGTTGGCAACATGACTCATGTCTCCTAGGAAGCACCATAATACTTCAGATTTACCACTCTTAAATGCAAAGCAGCTTCTAATAGTTCACAGAACTTAGGGAAAATAACTTTAAGGAACCATATTCTTTCTATCAACATTTTCTTACTGTATCCCCCCCCATGAAGCATGAGTGTATAAACGCACTAAACTGACATCACAACTGCATGACTGCAGAATCTGAAGGTTCAAGGAAGATAACAAACATTATGAGACTTATGACAGAAATCTCATGAACAGCACTATGTATGAGCTGCCCCACTCACTAATTTATACACTAATAAATCAATGATTACTAAAACGTTGTAATTAGTGAGGATTTCATTACCTATTACTTTATGACTTACATCTCTTTACCAAGAGGGGAAAAAGAAGCAAAAGCAAACTCATACTTAAAATCTTAAAAAAGGAGGAGCAAATAGGAAGCAATTAACTTTCAGTATTCCTCCTCTCCTCCACCCTGACCTGTCTTTCTACACCTCCCTAAATGAATAGCTTGATGTGATGCATATCCTTGCACCATCTCTGATGAAACAATACTGTTTGCACACATCCTTTCTTCATTCAAAACACAGATTTGTAAATAGAGAACTGACATCATTTTAATTTGACTTTGCTCTTAATTAACTGATTCTTTTCCATTAAGACTAGAGTCTTGCGTAAAGCTGAACCTAATAAGGACAGGATGTGTCACCCCCATTTCCAGGTCACTTTTCATGTTGCTGAGTGGTGAAATGCAAAAGCCTGACATCTGATGAAAGGAGACAGTCTATCTGGATCAGGCTCTAGCTCATGTTTGATTTAAAAATTTTCCCCTTCATTTTTAAGTCTGAGTTGAGGTTGTAGGTGTGAAAGTAAAGGCTGGTAGGGGCTGTGTGAAACAGGCCTCGTTCCTGCATCCCCACCCTACTCTGTCAATACAGAGTAATCCCATTCTGCCCCAGCCTTGCCATTCCAGTTCTGAGTTTTTCCTCAGACAGCAGGGTGATATTATTTATACGAACAAGTTCACACTTGGCTCTCAGCTGTCAACATTCTTTATTTTAAGCCTTCACTGGGTCCTTATTAACACTCCGTGCTTCAGGGTGAACTTTAAACAAACAACAGGATTTAGGGGTTTTCAAAGACAGATTAATTTTATCTAATCTTGTAAGAGATGTTTCTATTACAACTTAGCATTTTGAAGACTCACACATTGCATGGCACTAACACACACTGCTGCACTCCAAGAGCTGTGCTGCAGTTTTCCAAATATCAAAGAATAAAATTGGGCATGCCTTTACAAACATAATCATGAAATGTGTCCATAACAATACTTTGCCAAAGGCAAGTAGGCTTTGAGATCTGGCAAAGGGGACACAAATCAAGAGACAAACACAGCAAATGCAGCACGTTGTTTCAGTTTCACTTGCAAAGAGAATCTAACCACATCTCACTTTGCAATGCACTTCTCACAACCTGTAACAATTAGACTTTCATTAGACACAGACTGAGGATTCTCTGAAGAGACTTTGAAATGTCAGGAATATTTGTGTTCATCTGAAAACTGGCAACAGCCCAGCTGCTTTTATTTGCAATGTTGGCCCTGGCCTGGAGGGGCAGGGAGCACCTCCTGTAGCAATGAGGGCTTTCAGCTCCCAGTGCCTCAGACAGAAGTTGAATTAAGGACTGAGTCTCAAGCCTGCTCTTGCAAAGCTCTCCCTCCAACAAATGGCAGCTGTGTGTTAATAAGCACTGGACATACAACATCACTGACAGAAAAGAATTATGAATAACACAGGAAAGTTGTTTGGTTTTTTTCCTTCCCTTTCCCAGCAACATTCTCACACACACACACACACACACACACCAGCTATTGTGAAAATTCACATGAACACACACATTACTTCTGCAAAGGCAGGATATATAATATTTCAAAATGCTTAAAAAGTCATCTTGAACAGCTGTATATTCTAGGCTCATGTATGTGCATTTCCTGACTGTAATCCTTCCTCTTTTCTCTCTAGACAACAAGTTTGGTGAAACAGCAGCTGCAAGACACTGAGTTCTGAGATCACATATATACTTCCCTGTTCTACTCACCCTTCTTCCCCAACAAATGTGACATAGAGTTTATTTCTCTGCAGGTCTTTTCTTGAGTAGCCCATGATCTGGTTAAAGGCATCTTCTAGCAAGTGATCTCTCCTGATGATTAATCTGAAGAGCAAAATCATTTTGAAACAGCAGTTTGTGAACATGAACCACAGCTGGAAACATCCATTTACACTGAAAGGTAGTAACAGAGGGACTTGAAAGATACATATTTTTGCTGGATAATTTTACCCAGTTCAGGAAGCTTCTGTCTGTTAATCTACCTCCTTCAATGCTTTACTTTAGATTTCAATAAAATGTCTCATACAAAGCTGTGTAGTTTTGTTTTGTACACCCTGGTTCTTCCTTGAATTAAAGTCTGAAGGGGAAAGGTTCTGAAGCAGGCATTTCCATTAAGTCTGAAATCCTTTTGTAAAGCTGGGCCCCTAAGTGAGTTTTACTGTAAGAAAGAATCTAATCTTTGATGTAAAAATCAATCCCTTGACAAGGAAAAAGATAAAACCATGGAAAGTCACTGTGTGGCAACTCCAGAACCACACATTCCTACATTATCCTGAGTGTAAGTGTGAGGGTACAAAAAGTCCAGAAGGAATGGCAATTATTTGTACAAAACCACACTGAAGCATCACATGGGAAAACACTGTACCTTCTAAAAGAAAAATTGTGAAAGTGAGGAAGCATCACGAAGATCTAAAATAAAGCAGTGAAAGAATCCTCCTTACTTAAACATTTCCTCTTCTGCCAAGAGGATGTGTTTAATTAGTTTCCTGAAACAACAGGAGGGCCCAGGCAACAAGCAAGTTGTGCTGCAGCTGTGATTTGCACAGGTCATTGTTGTGTGGCTGGGAAAGGAACTCAGGGAAAACTTGTGTTGTTCTGCTTAAAAATCTCCAGTGTGATGGCAAATAGGTCAAGGGGAAAAAAAGGACAGGAAAAAAAGGTGCAAGAAATGTGCTGGATCTTACAGGGAGCAAATGCCATCCTCTTCTACCAGGTATTTGCCCAGTCATTCATGGCAAAACTTTCACAGATAAGGCTCTAAGTGCTCATTATTTCATTATAGGCACACACTGTCCAGCTCCTTCCTCTTAAGACTATATAAACAATACCATTTTAATCCCATTTCAGTTATGGAAAACTTTTAACAAGTTTACATAAATGAACTCTGAGCTTTGCTCAAATTTCTACAAAAGGTGAGAAGGGACTGTTTGGGGGAAATAAAATTAAAAAAAAATCCAAACAAACAAACAAACAAAAACCCTACTTCCTTCTTATAGTAGAGGAAATGGTTAAAAAAAGTTCTAGTGCCTTATGATAACTATGAGAGTATTCAACTACAGAGTTTGATAGCTGGCACAAGACTTGGTAATGCACAAAATTATGAAAATACCTTGTGAGGAAAATCCTTAACAAGACTAGCAAATAAATAAAGGAGGGAAGACCTCACTCCAAGCACTCTAGAATTCAGAGTGCTAAAATAAACATATTAGCAGTTTTTTAAGGCAATCCTTAGAATTTACTAACATTTAATCCTATGAATCCTCTTTACTAAAGAGGCCTGTGGTATCAATACAGGCAATGATGTACAGAAGATAAGCCTATCTGATTTTTTCAGTGAAAAAATACATGAGAAAATGTAACTGTTTATATCATAGCAGTTGCTATAATGGAAGAATTCAGATGCCTCCTGTCCTGCGTGTCTCTGCCCAAAGCTCTTTTTGGCACTGTATTGGTAATATTGTTTGTACCAAAATATAGTTGGAGGAAACACAGAAGTGCTCAGAACTCGCTGTATCCTCTGCTATGAACCACATGCTGGCATTAAGTCTTTTATTACAGGCTTTATATTTCCAGAAGTGCCTGGGTAACCATAACATCTGCATTCCTTCTAATGGGAAGAAGCTCGTAGACGTGCAGGGCAAGGCACGCTGTCTGAGAAACAAATCCAGTTTCATGAGATGCTTCAACATACTTCAATTTCCCTGGGCCTTGTCCATATCCTTTAGTCTCCAGCTTCCTGTAAAAGTTCCTCAGCTTGGCTTCAAAATCTCTTTTGTAAGGAGCTGGAGCTCGGGCATTGGCACGCTGAGTACCTGCAGGAAACAATAAGCAAAGAATGAGCAGTAGTGACATGGACTGATGAATGACCCATCTGCTACTGAAAAGACTCCTTCATAGCAAAAGGCATGGTATGTGTTTGGTTTAGTCACCTTTATAAAGAGTAAAAGCTGCATATCTTCAAATCTGCTCTGCATCCAAGACTTTTCGGGTGCTCATTTCCAATGCAAAGTCAGTCTTAAAAGAGCAAATCCAGGTCAAGGCAAAAGATTGATTAAAAAAGCCAGCATAATCAACTAGAAAGACTTCCCTTTTTGTTCTTCAAGTTCTGTCTATATCTAACCTCTATAATAGTTCATGTGATAAATGTTCTCATCTGGTCTGGTTTTAATATTATCAGGGAAAACAACAACTCTGAAATGAAACATAAACAGACGGGACTCTGCTGTGCCCCTGTTCAGTACATCAAGATGAAGAAGGAAAACATTTGGAAATTCCCTAGTAGAAGTTTTTCCCTGGGGAAGTACAAGGAAGAAAAATATTGGAAAAATGGAAAGACTACCAAATTTAAGCTTGTGGAAATTCTCACCTGTGGCTGAAGGAATATACATGATGGTCATCTAAGTGAATTTAATTTTGAAAAACTGGTTTTTTGAGAATCAATTCCTTAATAGTAGGGATAGGTGAGATCTGTACAGCAAAAAAAATAGCATACTCCACAACTGCATGTACAAGTCCAGTATATACAAATAAGGTGTTTAGTCTGACCTGTCCTGAATACAACAACCAGTGGGACTTCCAGTGTCTTCCTGGATAAAGTACTTCCACGGGTTTGACTGCGAGACAGTGTGCCAAAGAGGCAGTTCAATTCCTTCCCTGCATGGCTGTGCAGTTGTCCCCCACAAAAAATTCAGGGGACATTTAAAATTTTTCATGCCCTACAATATACATAAGTTGCCAACTACTCATCTGCAACTGGTGGTCACCTAATGTGCCCATAATGCACTGAAAGCCCAAATGAAGAGTTTACAAGCACTTATATGTAGACTTCTGTCTTTTAACTGGCTCAGTCGGTTCCTACTTGAGTTCACTTTTCGCTCCCAGCATGAAACTAAGCCAATACAGAAATATCTATTGCTCCTTAAGGGTGAAGGCATGAGAAGGTCACCTTTCAGGCTATAAAAGAGAGAGAACATGTATCTGTTCAGCCTGTGGGCAGAGAGCAGCTCACTTAGCCACAGAGCACACAGCTCTGACGGAAAAGGCGACAGCACATCCTGAGGAAGTGGCTGAGTGGCTGCTGGAAGAAGCTGCAGAGTCTATCTCTGTGCAGAGATCAGAGAGAGAACAGGTGAGATCACTGTTAACACTGAATGCCATTTAACAGGTCTTTGAAAGACCTGTCTGACCAGAAAGACACTTGGCACTCTAGTTCAAGGCTTAGAGTGATGTGTGGGAGGAACAGAAAGTATCAGGGAGTCTACAGGGCTTGAACAGGAAGGACCCCTCTGTAAAAACAAATCATGGACACTGATACACCTACAGTGGTTTCCTCTTTTACTGAGAGCACTAATGGTTTCTAGTGGTACATGCAGCTGAATTCTCCTGAAAACACAGAAACTTGAAACTGTAAACAGCCTTTCAATTACTGGCCTTTCCCCCCCTCTTTGTTTATTTTGCTTTGGGTCAAAGTAGGTACAAAAATGTAGTCACAAGAGAAAAAAAAAAAAGGCAAGAATAATATACTTTAAGCCAAACTCCTCAAGGAAGTTGGGGTTTTTTGAAGGCTACCACAAAACATGAATCTGATAGCACATTACTTCATGGTTCAGAAATCAGTATCATAATATTCTGTCAGCACATGACAAGTCCTCACTGCAAATCAGAGGCATATGTCAAGAAATTCCTGGGCAATTATAGTGATTACTTCCGCCTTGGGAACAAAAGATGTTAATGGAAGAGCTAAAAAACATCAGTGATATGATAATCGTATTTGATTTTCAAAGAGGTTATATTTAAAGCAGATATAAAAAGTAGTTTCGTGACTATTCATCTCTCCCAAAAGAGAAAGTACAAGTGATTGTGACTGATCTGAACAATGGATCCTTAACACGCAATCTCGTGTAGTGCAGCACAGCCAGCTTGGCTGACCAGAAGAAACAGAGCCTCCATAGAAAACACGGACTATTTACAATTTCTCATCAAAAAAGTCATTTGTACGCCAACACAAACGTACATACTTGCACACTGACAGGGAGATTCAATGGTCTCTCTATATTTTTCTATGAACCAGAAGAGAGACTACAATTTTAAGGGGAACGAGACTAAAACCATCACTGTTCATCCTTTACGATCTGCTGTTGCTTTGAGTAGATGAGAATATCACATGTTAAAGACAGAAAGTATTTTGAAATTACTGTGTTGGAATGAAGCCCTGCCCAGCATGTACCAGTAATGAAGAAATCACAACTCTGGAAGCCAAAACTGGTTTTACTCATAAAAGACTGCCAGGTTTGCAGTTGGAAATAAGATGTATACGTGCAGGTTTCATTCTTCCTTTCTTTTCAGTAAAGGGAAAAAGTTGTACCTAAGCCATATATGTAATTAAAATATCAATACATGTGAATATTATATTTCACTGCTTTGCAAAGTGCCATAAGATCATTAAGGTCTTCAGATATTTTCTTCAAACAGATCTTACAGAGGTCCAGCAGCAGAAAAAGCTACCACTCAGGACATGTTGATGAATGCATTTAATCTTGTTTCTTGAAAAGGCAAAGCCATTTTATTGTTGTGGACTGGGAAATGCCCATAAAAATCACAGTACCTACTCTGATAAAAATTTCTTATTGTCTGGAACTATCTAGAGTTGCTTACATCCCAAATGTTCTCTATTTATCTATACTTTTGTTCTCAAGTTTGTCGAAATCCCCTTACGCAAGTTCTGAGTGTGGTTTTGTTTTACTTGATATTTATCTTTTGGAGAAAACTAAAACCAGCAACATCTATAAACCTGAAATTGCTCTACTTAACCTTTGAATGGAACATGCCACATTTGCAGTAATTTAGGTCTGATCTGCAACTTAGTTAATATCTGAAATATCAGTTGCATTCCACTCTGACATGGATTTTTACACAGCTGCAATATGCTGTCTTTTGAGCTCATATTAAGGGATAACAATCTGGCTTTACATAAAATTGTTACTCATTGCCCCACAGCCCCATTAACGCCACCATTTTAATGTACAGTTATTAGATCCATGCTTTTAATTTTCCAGGCATCAGGATGCTGGCATGAGCAGTCACTTGGTTGTTTCACATCAGTGAAAAACAAGTTTGCATGTTTTACAAGTCAGAACAAAATCACAACCACTGACGTTTTAATATACCCAGCAAAGCATCTTGTGAGCCCAAGGCAAAGGTTCAAGTTTGACAGTCAAATGCAATCATACTTGTTGACTTTGCTCAAAAATAGGACTAAAACTTTGTTGTTGCTGGAGCAACAGAACTTGGATCTTCAGAAAGGTGAAGAGACATTACATGCAGCATAGCCAAATTATGGGACTAGTTCCACTGCAGTATCTTACAGATAACATCCTCATCAGTGCACTGCAGTGACAAGCTCACTGACCACTCAGAAGGGCCTTCAGCTCATGTAAACTTACCCATCTAAAAGCTGGGAACTGCAAGGGGAAATAGGCTATAGTTTCCCAATAATATGTTTTCGGCTTAAGCTGCCATGAATTTCAATTTGTAAAGGAAATAAAAAGTTACAGTAAAACAGTTTTTCTATTGTTTTTGTTCTCCAACTTCTGCAAAGGCAGCAAGAGCATGCTACTGATTTTACTGAGCTGGAACTGGTCTTATCAAGGATGAGAAATGTTTTCATAGAGCCCCTGCAGAAGCTTTGCCTGAGCAACTTACCTGGAGAGTTCTGAGGCGAAGACACCGGCGAGCCTCTTGGGGACTGGCAATAACTAGGATGAAGTAAGGCATGTGGCGGCACATATGACATTATCTCCTCCTCAAACAAGCTGGTAAAAAGGAGCAAATAAAAAAGAAAATGTTTATTTCACTAAATGACAATTTTCACTTTCTAGGAATAAATCTCTAGTCAATAACCTGCTTTCTTTGGTAGTCACTCACCTATTTCCACTATGCACACTTGGGGTGCTACAAAATATTTTATTGCCATTCCCTCAATCCGATCTTGAATGTACTAAAATGTACTAAAAAGAAGTAATTACTAGTTTTGTGGGACATTGATATACATAATCAGGTATTTGTTTTCAAGGTTAAAATATAGTTAATCAGCCTTTAAAATTCATGGGAATCCCCCCCTTTTTTTTTTTCCTTTTTTTAATAACTTGTGTTCTCATTACAAAGGGGTCAATAACCTCAATCACACTTTCCTGGAAAAATATCTGCAATGCTGCACAAAGAGCAGGAACAGAAACAAACATTCTAAGCCTCCAGGATTAAGAATCACATCTGAATTTGTTAAGCATATTGAATGGCAAGCTTGTTAGCATAAGTTATTTCTTCATTTTATCTTAAATCTAACACTGTTGATGAAACAGGCAGCACATCTAACCTGTTCGAGTTGTTTCATGCTTCATCTATTATTGCTACACAACTTTTTAAGAGAAAAAAATAAATATATATTTCGCTACCTAATAACTGCATCTGTGTATCTATATTAAAATTTCAGTCTTTTCCCAAATTCAACACATGCAAATCCAAAAAGGGACAAAATATCTAATATCATAACAGATCTGGTATCAAAAGGTATGTTGAGTGTTAAACACAGCACAGATAACAATAAACTGTGGAGATAATACATAAAAATTCTTTTCAAAAACAGCTATAGAAGGAATCACTGTCATGGTTTTAATGACAATCACAATCCAGCCTTTTACTGTCTAACTCAACTACTGAAAAAAAAAAAATGTTTAAATAAAAGATGTTTCTTACTAAGTCTGTTCATCAAACAAATATCGAGAAGGTTGTTGGGGGGGGTTTGCATGATTTTTTTTTTAATGGGTGTGTTCTGGCAGTTCTTTTTACATTCATGACCATGTGTTGTTTTCCTCCAAGTTACACAGAAATAAATATTTTAAAATTTTATAAGAAACAATGTTTGTGTTTTAAAAAAGCTCAAGTATGGCTTTAAAATGAGATTTTTTTTTATAGCTGTAATTATGTTGGCGATTTAGATACCAGGAAGGATTACCATTACGCAACTTGACCTCAAAATACAACTACTAATGCCAATCTTATTTCACTAGATTCAATTTTAAAGATACCCATGAATTTTTTGATGGAATGGATGAGAATACAACATCAACATACAAGGGTTTAATTCTAGCAAAAGATTGGCCTGTTTTTTGAGTTAGTAGCTTAAATAAAAAGTAGTAAAGAAGCAGCTTCCCATTTCTTGACTTAAAGGGGACAATGCTTGACAGCAAGACATTAAGTGATAAAAACACATCTCAAGTATGTTCCTTTACAAACAGGGACTTCCCAAAGCACAGAACTAAACAGATACATTCTAAAAGTAGTAGAAGGCACATCCTTGAAAAGGGGTCTAAACTGTACCACATATCTAAGCATCAGAGCTGGATGCAACAGGACAATAAAAAGTAGTCTAGGCAAACCCATATAAATCACAAGCACGGTGCTCTCATACTTGTCTTTCTTCAGACAGAATATCAGTTTCCATCACTCCTATGTAAAAGCGTGACCTCCAAATACCATCAAGACACTGAACATAATGAAAATAAAATCTGGCCCTTGAGCTGTAGCTCTCCCAGCTGCAACTCCAGGGACTGAAGGGGAAATGATTGGGTCACTCTATCAGTACACACTGCTCACTGAGAGGCTCCTCGGCAGCTGCCACAGCACATTCGACACGTGCATCAAAAGCAGCAGTGCCTACCTGAGTAGCATGACAAGGTCTGCGTCGCTGGATAAACGCACCAACCCAGGTGTTCCCTCTGTCCGGATGAACTGGATCTTCTCCCTGTGTAAGCAAAAAAAGGCTTCCAAAATACTGTTTGCAAACAAGGCATCAGTGTACACCACAGCAACAAGAAAAAGTACAGAGTATATCAGAAACATCTGAGTTATGCTTTTCCCTGTTTTTTTTTCCCTGCCACACCATGTCCATGTGAGCAGTAAAACTTTACAACCAAAAAGCTAATTTGTTCTGAGGAATGATTCTGCTGCCCTAGTCTCTTCAATGCTCATGCTGATTCAGGTAGTACAGTCATCCAACCAGTAAAAAATAGTAAAAATAAGAGAAATCAATCCTTCAAGTTCACACTAGCCATGTCTCTGAATTCAAAGCAGGAGGCAGAGCCCTGGGGGAGGACATTTCCATTGTGAAAGTGAACAGTTTAAAGAGACTGTCTCTTCTGAACCTTTGTACAAACACAAGCCATGTTACAATGCATACTTGTACTGTGGGGTTCGTACCACACTGCATTTAAGATACCTTCCAGAAAAAAACCTTTATTTCTCCCCTCTCTCTCATCCAAGCGCACATCCTTCCTCCTACACCCAGTTTTCTCACTATTGTAGAATCTAGGCATCCAAAATTCTGAGCTTGGTAACATACAGAATTTTAGGATCTATATTGAATATAATTCCTTGGTTGATTCCCGTTCTTTTTCTCTGCAGAGGTTTTTCCTGCATTCTGAAATACATGTACATCCTCTTATTTTCTGTCAGTATATCATGGTACAGTAGAGATAAATTCTAATTTCACTTTACTCTTCTGGAAGAAAAGAAAACAAACAGCAAACAACAAACTCACGTAGTAAACCCTGTCCCAAATCCAAAGGAGAAAACCCCCCAAAGAAAAATAAAGTAAAGACCTCTCCATAAGAACAGCAGCACTGGCTCAGCTCTGTCTATCCCACCACCTTGTTAGTAGCAGTGACAAGAAGGTCCAAAACACGCCATGCAATCAGCACTGTCATACAGCTGCTGGCAGCTGCACACAGGTCAAGCTGCAGTGTGAATTTCTGGAACACAACCCTTTGATGCACAGGCACTTTAAACAAAAGAATCAAACCAAATTTCTTGCCATCTGTCTCTAAAATCATGATGCATAAGGACGTTCTTCAACACACATTCCCTGGCAACTTGCACTATATTTACAGCATATTTGAGGGTGAAAAGGGGACGCAGACAGACTGAGCCCAGATTCCCTTGTCCTTGCTTGCCAGGGTGGCAGCTGTGAATGCAGGAAGCCCATTTAATTCACTGTTTGTATATGAAAAGAGGTACTGAAAGCCAAGCACCTGCTTAGCCAGCACTGGGGAGGGGCAGCCAGTCAGGATGAGTCCAGGCTGGAGTCCCCTCAGTTCCACGAGCACGACACTGAGCCAAAGCCAGGCATGCTGCCCCAGAGTGCCCAAGGCAGGGATATCTGCACACTTCCAGAGCCTCCTCCCATTTACAGCAGTGCCCAAATGGCAAGGTTCGAGGAAATAAATGGTGGATTACAAAACACATCTTTGCATTTAGTTGGCAGCAACATCTGGAACCAGAGGGATGTTTTCTGGGTTAGCTACTACATGCAGTCCTCCAAGTGAATGCAATCCATGACTTTGTGGAGTTACCAGTGAGAGTTGTGATTTCAATGTGTGGTTTTTTTTAAAAACATGCCCTTTGCCTTCTGTTGAGACATAAATTATGTTTAGTGTGTAACAGGTGCCTTCGCCTGAAGCCTTTTACATTATTTAACAGCTTCTCAGTCTTACCTGCAGTGGCTTGCAAGCAGATTTGATCCTGGCTACATGCCGAATAACTATGATAAGTATAATATTCTCACTCCACCATAAAACCTCTGAACAACAATTTTCTACACCTAGTATACTTTCACTGTATATTTTAATAGACCCTCAACCTCTCCTCTCCTCTCTTAATTCTTTTTAGGAATGAGGAACTATTTTAGACAGGAAATGTCAAGAGATCTTTTCAAATTATCTCTGTCCTCTTTCGCTAGCCAAAAAATTATTTTCCTCCTCACCTATGTAATAATTACAATAACACTAATAATAATATTTCATATAATTATCATTCCACTTCAATTGCACAGAGGTCCTCAAAGGAAGACATTACTGATAGTGGTACTAATCACTATAGAAAAAAAAATACAGAGAATTCATAGTATGGGATTTCACTTAGATCTTAATTCATCAAATGTTACAGCAATGTCCACGTAGGTGTTTAGTCTCACAATATGTCAAACAGACATGGATTCCAGTAACTTGCTAAATCAGGGTCTTAAAAGACTAACGAGGAAAAATGAAGCTAGGATCTTTATAATGAGGTTAGAAATGTTACTGAAGCATCAGCTGTAGAAGAATATAGGAGAGGTATAACAGAAGATACTGTACCTTAAGTAAACATACTAACTTCAAACACTAGAACAGAACAAGTCAGCTTAACACAGTGGCTTCTCTGACCAAGCCCATTTAATGTAAAGACAGACTATATTTATTAAAATCCTCAATCATTCTGCTGAAGTAAGTCAGTTAACACATACATCTTCAGTAAGCCTACAGAAGGATATATAGTCTCAAGTAAATGTTGATATACAGGAAGGAATATCTTTAATCCCTTGACCTTTCATTTTTAATCTGAAACCCATGTTTTCATGATTGTGCCTTAACGTTTTTATATATTTGTAGATTTTAATATAGCTCACATTTCAAACCAAGCCTGGTGGGACAAACTTGCCTGTAGTGATTATGGGCACAGCATAGGAACTGTTCTGACACGCTGAGAACTGCAGATTTTTGTTTTCCTTTTCTCGGTATCTTCTAGAGAACATGTATTCTACTAATATGTCATTTCAGGTTGTCAGCCAGGGTTTCTTCAGAGGGTAAAACAAATCTTTAACATAGAAGCTGCATTACAAAACTTGTTACACAACAATTTAGGAAACTGCAAAAGAGGGCAGTTTGTTGAATTTTGGGAACTTGAAGGACGTGGAGTAAAAGGGATCAATAAGTGACACTGAGAATGGAAAAGAATTGAAAATCAGTGCTGGCTGCCATGCCAGGCAGCATGGACAGGCTGTGGAACTGCACTGGCAGCTCTCTGCACAGGACAGACTGCCACCATCAAACCAGCACTATTTAAATTTAGGGTCCAAGGAAGAATCAACACATTCATTTCAGTCCTGGTCACTAATATCCAAGCTGTCATTATTTCCATTTTCAAGTCTAGACAGGCAAGGGAGTTAAAACAACCATACAACAATCAGTCATCCTTTCTCAGATGACCTTCGACCAAGCAAAAACCTGTAGATGCTTATTCTGTAAATTCTGGAGAGACACCAAAAATTCTGATTGATACAGGATTACCTCCAGCGTCATTAGGTCAGGGCAGCCTTTCTATAAATGTGCTTTGAGAAGATAAGGACAAAACCAAATGCCATTGTGCCTCATGCTCCCAGCTGTACACACAGCCAAACAAACAGGCATATTTGCCATGCCATCCAGCTGTCCTGGCACATTTTGAAGATATCAGCAAACCTCTTATGCCAGTTGTTCCAAACATTTTCTTGTAGGTACCTTTATTTGATAGTAACACATTATGTCTATTCTCCTCAACCATATTACACAGTGTCACACAGAAATACAAACAGTAACTACTTCCCACAGCTGTACATGTTCAAATAAATCAAAAGTCTAGAATCTGTTATGTTCCACTGTTAATTTTAATGCAAGTAACTAATTGCAATTAGCATTTTGTATTGAAATGGGAATACTGAGCTTTGCTTATTTCCTTACCTGAGTGAATGATTCCTGGTAAGATCTGGTTGACGCTCTTGCAGAATTTCAAAGATATTGGGCTGCCGCAAAAATGCAACAATCTTGTCATTGTAAGCTGAAAACATCAACAAAAAAATCACGCTGAAGCAAGGAGATACCAAAACTAAGGATGTCATTCCTTTTGAGTTTCGAACAATAATGACAGCAGACTTCACAGTTTTAAGTTTAGCAGTATTGTGATAATACTTTTTTATGTAAGGATATCAGTTCTACTGTCATTTAAGGAATTATGAACCAAATCTCACTGCGACATATCCTTTCCACTGGTAACATCTATGACTCTGTTAGCAATTTCTGTTATATTTTATCATTCACACTCTTAGCTAAGGTCAAACCAGAATATTTATTGCTGGAATAAAACTGCAGGAACCTTGGTTTTCACCGCACTGAAATCTATCCTCAAACATTAAACAGTCATTGCAAATACCCATATCAAATCCTCACTAATGGCCTGCAGAGCATGCACACCATGTCCATGGCAAGGAGAAGGATTTAAATGAGCAGAGATTTTCAAGTAAACATGCCACAGTACAAAGAGCCAGTTACAGTCAATCGGATTAATTTATCTTGATTTAGCACAATGTGACAGCTGTTAGATTTAATAAGCTAAATTCTGTATGTGGTGGCACAGAAGTCAGTAACTTTGTGTGTATGTAACTGAGAACAGAAGTTAAGCTAATGACTAATTCCACGCTGATTAGCACTTTCTGGAATCCTGCCAAAATAGATGCTCAGAAGTTGTAAAANAGGCCTGTAAATCATGCTTACCATCAAAGGGAAGAAAAATAAAAAAAAAAAAAAAGGAAAAAAAAAATGGCAAAAATCACTGGGAATACATGGTGTCCAATTAGGGCCCAGTTTGACTCAGTGGCTTCAACTCATGCTGTCAGCACACAGAGTAAGTGATCTGGGAAGGCAGAATACATCAGCTATTTGGTTCTGCACACTTTCCATCCTGAAGGCTGCAACTGAACGAGGGGGAAAGGCTGCCAGACAGAAGAATCATAACAAATGGCACCTTCTACCCACCCCAACCAAATGAAAAACCCAGCAGTGCACAGTGACATGACACCCTCAGTCCCAGAGGACTTCCCCGAAAAGAGGCCGCACGGTGACGTACCCACTGGAACCACATCCTGGTACTGAGCTCTGCTGACTGTATTAAACGTGCTAGATGGTCTGGGCAAAACTGGTGGTCCTGAATGACGGGAGTCCTCGCCGACCTGCAGATGTGCAAGTAACCACAGTGAGCATCTCTGAGTCAGCACAGGTGCTTGGGTATGTCAAGGTGAGAATTTATGTGGTTTAAAATCAAGCATGTACGTAAAGTCTTGGCTCGATCACTATCCCCAGTAACCACCACAGCAGGAAGCAGCTGTGATGTATGGCAGTTACTAGTAAAACTTTATTTAGATTTAATTTATTTATTTAGAACATTAATAGGAATAATCAAAACTGATGCAAAGTTTATTGCTGTTTTTAAATAGTCCCATCTGTAGGAGACCGAAAGAATTAAAACTGGGATTCCTTCAGAAGGCCTTTTGTAATTCATGGACAGCTTTACACATACGAAATGTTCTGGAAATCAAATTCTGCTCCTTCATTAGCACTTCTATTACCTCTGTGCATGAATGAAGTTGCCTTAAATTTGAAGCAAAAGCAAGTTTGTGGCTGAAGCAAGAGGATAAAGAAATTCAGAACTGGTAAAATATGGTTCCAGGAATCATTCAGTAAAACTGTTACAATTTTTTTTGTATTCACCTTCTGGGATCAAAAAATGTTGTATATGACCATTTTCTGGGGTAGAAGCACAATATAAAACTGTTGTTAGAAGCATTTGTGATGTCAGGGCAATTGCTGCAGTTTAGTGTGTAATGAGGTTTCAGTCATTTCTACAGTGTCAGTGTTTGGTATTTTATCTATATGAAACATTTGGTCAAGCTCTTTTTCATCCTGCTAAACCTTTATGTTTATGTCTCAGTTTATTTGCCTACATGTAATAGTTAGCATTTGAACTACCCTTCCAAGCTTCAAAGATCTCTGAAACATCAAACTGCGTAAGATCAATAATTATAAAGGTTGCTTTTAAATTCAGTCTCTTAAAGAAGCAAAAGCCCCGAGATATCTCCCAAGACCTCTGTGCTCTCTGATAACACTTTTCCAGAAAAAATGAAAAATTATTTCCTGTTAGGCAATGTGGTGGAAAAGGAATGCCATTATTACTAGCTCCAGCTTCACACTGCAGCTCAGCTCTAGCTAGAAAGGCATTCCTTACACTGGTTCATGTTTGCTTTAGAGCATCTCCCTGTAAAAACTGGGTCACTGGCTTCACAACATCAAAGTTCATGGCAAGACAAATCCAAAGAAAGCATTTTTGATAATCCTTTTTTCATTAAGTATGAAATCTTTTGCAATAATGTACAGTTCCTTTATGTGATAGTTCAAAAATAGGAAAAATATGCAAATATGCAATACTTAAGTCGTAAGTGCAGAGGAAAAACTGGTGTTCAGATTCATACATATGCATACAGAAAGAACATGATTGCATCATTAATCCCACAATGGGAATACTGTCATGAATTGCTATTGTCAATGAATATTGACATTTCTATCTGGAATTATACCTCCATTCAAACTACAGTTGTAACAATGTCAAGAAAACGCTGCTATAATTGCATGTAGAAACACAATTTAAGGAATTTCATGTATCTAGATGGAGTGGGAAATTTGACAGGTAATCAGCATAATGTACATGCAATATATATGATGATTTTCTGTAGGATAAACTACACTTATTTTGCAGCATTGACAACTTCAGCTGCATGGTTGGCACAAATATCTGTTTGAAGTGCCGAGCTACTGAATGCTGCTTAAAGCTAATTTCAGTACATACTGGGTAAAGTTCAGCGAAAAAAATTATTTCTGCTCTGTCACAAATCAATGACAACAGAAATACTTGCTTTACCCTACTGAAGATCTAAATAGCTATAGGAAGACACTTCCAGCTTCTCTGCCTGCTACATGACATCACCACATTGATGAAAAATGCTATTTAATACCATTTTTAAGATATACCTGATGTTGGGGTGGGAGGTGACTAATCCCTATTCACAGAGGAGGGTAAGGCACCCACTGCAGCTCAGTGGGAGCCTTGTTAGGAAAGCAGCAGAGAAGATTCATGTCTGCTCTGAAACAGACATCTGGCAGAACTTCATCTGCCACAAGACTGAGCTATAAAAAGGATAAATCAGAGCATTCCTCTTGCTATTCTAAATTTTATTGTCTTTAATTCCTGGCATGGAGTAGCCCTCCCCTGAAAAGACAACTTAGAGCCAACAGCATAGAGGTTAAATAAAGTATAGCTGAAGTCCAAGCCATTGTACATACACACAAGGTCACAAGTAAAAAGAAGTGAAAACAAAAATACAGAGATTGCTGTTGAAAAATGGCCCACAGCGACATATCTACAAAACAGTGTTTTCCATGTATTTCTGACTGGAAAGTAGAGATGAAATACATACACAAATGCATATAACAGCCTGATAAGCCTGTATGTGGTAGGATTTTTTTATACTTATTTGGAAAGTTGCACAACTAGATGTATAGTCACACACACATCTTTCCCCCCCTCTTATTTGCAGAGTTATGTATCAACATAATTGTCAGACACCACGCCAGACAACAATACATATTTTCTCAGTGAAAGACAGGATACAGGTACTGATAATCTGTAATCAGATGCTCTCCTGTGGTTAAATGGGGTTACTGCGAATTAAAAGTAGAAGAAGCTCGTGTTTGATATTTTTCCTCTGGATTCATACATTTTAAAAGCAGCAGTGGCTGATAAATAAAATAATAGGTCTTTACAGGTGACTACTGTACACTTACAGAAGAATCACGCTCCTCACAACACGGAAGTGGGAATGGGACATTGTGAAAGAGGATGATGTTAAGAACCTGGTGGTTTCCAAAGAGCAGGCACAGATGCAACTCACCTCTCCAGCACTGTGGCTGCGCTGCCTAGTTAAGTGCTGCCGATGGACTAACGCACTGGTGGGCCTGCTACTCTGCAAGGGGAGCCGGGGGTCGATGAACGTCGTGGTGCGGGAGTTGTGGTCAACAAAGAAAGCCTGGAGAAGTTGAAAGAGAAAAGAATTTACAGCCAATGCCTTTTTTTTTTTTTTAATTATGTCTGAAGTTAATGCCTGTTTGGGATCCAGGCTCATGTGAGGCTTTGGAAAACCTTCCTCATGGTACTGGGGTTTGCATTTCCCTTCAGCAGTAGGAGGATAACAGTTTTCCATCTCACCTGAAGGGATTAATTGTTTAATGCCTTACTTCATTCACGCCAATAAAGTCCTTTGAAATTCTCATCTCACAAGCATCAGAAGGAGGAATCTTTATTATGACTGTCAAGAAGAGAAGACTTGAATGTTTAATAAAAGTAATCCTGGTGTATTCTCCCTTTGATTTCCTTATAAGCATCTAAAAGGATGTCATTAAGTGGCAAACCCATTCCCTTTTGTAAAGTATTTACCATATAATTATAAATACAATTGAGTGTATATATGTGAAGTGCATGCTTGCAGCCTGTAATGAACTATGATTACAGGCCAACAAGCATTTTTGCCATCCTCCTGATACAACTACTCTAAGTTCATCAACCTTTTCTTAAAAAACCAAAAATAACCTAAAGCATCACCCCAAATACAACAAAGACCCCCCTCAAAACTAAAAGGAAAAGTCAATCAAGGACACTAAGATGATGGCAACAAAAAGATTTAAATCAGACAATTGATGAGAACTCCCACATATTGGCCAGTCAACCATTTGCTCAAAACAAGGTCACAGGAACATGTAGCCTGTAAAATAAAAATCTCCTACAATTCTGTCCAATTTGAACCAAAAAGGTTTCTAAGCCCTGAAATTTAAACTTTTTGCAGTGTTAGCATCATACTTGGAAACCAGCACTGTTCTATTTCAACAAACTTTTTGTTTTCAGTCAGAATGCTGGAAACATGTGCAAGTGGCAAAAAAAGATCCTGGTTTTGAACAGGAGAATTACAGGAAAAGTGACATCTGGTTTGAGGAATCAAAGAATCTGGACCAGCAGAGAGGTGGTCAGGGACTGCGGGAGCCATTTCTGTGTTTGGCTACTAGTGAGGTACCTCAACCACAGTTTCACAAGCAATTTAGTCCTGTGGTGTCAGCAAAAGAAAGATTCTCATCTTCCCCCCCTCCTGACCACTTGTTTGATCCCTTGTGTGCCTTTCCTGCCTTGTGCTGGCACAAGTGTTTGTGTGGCCACGCAGTGAACCCAGCTGGGGAGCTGGCCCAGGCTAAAATTACTCTCTCTTTATCCCTCTCCCTCCTGGCTCCTCTAACCTCAGTCAGCTCACCAGGGGTGAGAGCAGAGCAGAACCAGCTCTTCTGGCAGCAATACCAGCTTGTAGCATTCATGAAATCATTGCTTCAGACTGCTGGTATATCCAGACCAGAGAAAATACAACTCTTCTGACTGCTGGAAAGGTAGGTAGACAAACCAGTGTGGCACGCTATCCAGGAACTAAATGCCATTATGGATTGTGGTGGGAGAAAAAGGTCATACTTCCATTTCCCAACGAAGGAGCAGCAGTTGCAAAACCCTAAAAGTGCTCCAGAAGAGAGTGGCAGCAAGTGTCCTACAACCCTAACATCTGTAATACATGCCTACAAGCAAGGAATCACATCACCTGAGCAGTAAGGAAGAACTCTGTTCTGCCCACCTGACACAGTCACAGATATGCAAGTGAAACCAACTGTTTCACAGTTCAAACACTATAAAGTGTGTTCAATAAATGCAGTTTTAATTACAACATTAGAGCCTGACACAGGATTTTTTACTTTGACACACAGTGATGTCACCTGCAGTGCCAGTACACAGATTAGAGAGTATGAAACCAGTGAGAAAGCAGAATGAAAACCATCATGAAATTTATGTTTGGGGCCTGGAAGATGACTGAGACTGCTGGAACATACCCAGTCTTTCTGCAAACTTTGCTCCTGATTGATAGGTTTATTTACCTTACTAGCAAGTGGTTGGTACAGGGTTTGAGGTTTTTTTAATATCCTTCAAGCAACTCTTTTACCTAGTCTGTCTATGTACACTTACAAATGAAGAACTTTCATCAAAACAAAGGTTGATTTCATTGAGTCAACATCACACTGCAAAATCACTTCAAAAAAACCTGATTCAATACAGGAGGAGGTACCACCTAGAGTTGCACTACACAGTTCTTTGAGTTAATGCAGGACTCTAGTATTGCATGCAGTCTTCCTTACCATCATATTTAAATAACTCAATTTGAACATGAAGTTAAAGACAATCATGTCTTATTAAACATGAATGGTTGCAGGCCAGCTCGTAGTAGCCTACTTTATTTTAAAGTATAAATTACCACTTTGAAGCTTCAGTGAAGATAACCATTGGAGCTTGAAGGCTTTGGGCTAATCTGGACACTGGCACACAGCTCAAAATGCAGTGTGGCTCACAGTCTCCTTTCAGAAAAATTCCTCTCATAACTCCTGTCTAGCTAGAATCATAAATCTACAATGCTTGAAGAGACTGACTTAAGAGAGGTAGAGCCAAAACTATATTTAGCCCATTAAACATGGATAGTTGCCCTAGTTATCCTTCCCATTAAAGTCTATAAAGCTTGCTAAAATACCTTGTCTTCCTAATGAAGACATCAGTAACCAATTATTATGGATTCTTTAACTGTAGAAAGAAAAAAACAGAAACATCCTCCAATAACTTCTTATATATTTGCACATCTTGCAGAGATCTAATGAAAAAGTATATACACTTGCTTTAAATCTGGCTTTAAACTATGAACATGTGCTTACACATACTGCAGAACTGCACTGGGATGCTTATCTATACAGTGCCTGTGTGTGCACACGGCTGCAGCAAGGCAGGATTTCCAAGTTACCACACTGAGTTGAGCCCAGGGACCTACCCAGCCTATACAATGCTTCCTGCTCCCCCCGTTTTCAATGGCCTTCTGCCTCCCTGTGGTCAGTGACTGATGAAGGTTCATCCATAATGCCCATCAGACACTACATTCTAGTCACACCAGACCTTTTAGGGATAACTGCATCCTAAATGGATGTTATCTCCTGTAGGGGATACACAGAGGTGTGTTGTGGAGCGGGCAGCTGGGCTTTGCCATGCAGCTCTGAAGGGAGCTCAAGGTGGGTAGTCCCCAGCTGACCCTGGAAGGCAAAGAGGACAAGCAACCAGGACCACACAGACTTTGGGAAGTGAAAACTACTACTCATCATGGCACAATAGCCAGAGTGATCACTGTGCCTTGTGAGCAAGAGCACCAAGCCTCTTACTGTGATATACTCGAAAAAATAAAGGAAAACTTCATCTCAGCAGGAAAAAGGAGTCAGGGAAAGGAAATATAATCATATATTGTGGTATGGCTAATTTCTACTTGCTTCCCTTTGTGTTCATGCTTTAATAAAGGCAGGTCCAGTTTCAGTTTGGTCTCACCGTGTATTGGCCATCATCT
This sequence comes from Scytalopus superciliaris, assembly GCA_013400415.1. Classification (NCBI taxonomy): domain Eukaryota; kingdom Metazoa; phylum Chordata; class Aves; order Passeriformes; family Rhinocryptidae; genus Scytalopus; species Scytalopus superciliaris. The sequence continues at coordinate 984,312 of VXBX01002363.1, read as the reverse complement.
CTCTGGAGTGCTGAATAGGCTTTTCTACCAGCCACAAGTGGTACTTGTAACAAAGACAATTCAACATAATGGAAATGGGCAATGCTGAGCCTAATTCAAAGTGAAGAAATCCCAGTGAGAATTTATTCAGTGCTTCCTCTTGCTGATTAATGTGGTAGCATTGCTGTTACCAAATGCCACACCAGAAATGCAGAGGTCTAATTCTCTCTGTGGAGCACATATTAAAGAAAATTGAAAATTACTGTAATCTTCAGGAGAAAACTGGCCTCTGAAGAACTGAACAGAGCAAGAACCACTTAAACCAGAAAACAGTGAGACAAAGAACAACTTCAGTGTAATTGCACATTCCCAATTGTGTGCCTAATGAAAAAAGTGCTATCCAGAGCTAAAAAACCAAAAAGAAAAACAACCCTCAAGCACTGCTGCTACCATTCAGTTTAGAACCTGTCTGTAATCTTTCCAAGCACCAAGATCATTATTGATACGGACCCTCACAGTTAACTGTACCAAGGGTGATAAATGTAAGAACCAAGAAGTTTTATATGCCAATAGTCCTAACTGGAACTTCTCAGAAGAACTGATAAGCCTTATCATTTGCTCACATGCTAATCACAGTCTATTTTAACCCTCCTATTTTCTGCATAAAATATAATATTCTAGATACTGAGGATGCACTAGCTTATAGTCACATTAAAATTACTACTATAAAAGTGACTGTTCTTTGACTTGAAAATATCTTTTTAGAAATTGAGAATGGATACCTGTTTAAAAATAAAACAGTGAGATTGGCAACTATGCAAGATCCCTAATCCCTATTAATGAAACCTACTACATGCCATGTCTTTCCTGTTAACCAATACACAACCAATAGAGCGAGCCTCCCCAGAGCTATCCCAGACCATCCCTTTATCTCAGAAACTGCTGAACACAAGACTCACTTAGCATGACACAGTTACCTTGCCCTGATGGTCATGTTTCATTTCCCAGCCTCTGGGCAGCTCCAGCTGTTTGTTAGCAAACATGTTGAGGAAGCCCACCAAGTCACGATTATGCTGGTAGCGCTCGAAATGGTGGGTGTCCCGCCGGACTTTGGTGATCATGTGCTTCAAACACGTGTTGTTTGTAAACATGCGGTAGGCACTCTGAAAAATAAGCAATAGGAAATAATTTTAAAGGGTGAGATTTCTCTTCCCACAAAGACAACCCCTCACTGCAAATGAATCATCTAATCACCTCCGAAACCTTAACAAATTATCTCCAAGTAAACCACAACAGTATGAAAAACAATGGTTTTCTTTCTGAGGTTTAGGGATAAGTGTTTAATGTTTCTTGTTTTGCTTGAGATACACAAGATTACAAAACTGACTCACTTCAGCAGAGTGTGAAATACATTAGAGATTGCATTTACCACACTTGTCCTAGAGCTGTGAAGAATCCTGTAACATTAAACCTGCTCTAAAAGCAATTATTTATTCATAAATATTTTCCAACTTCTGGAATAATGAGTCAAATGTACCACAGAATACAGCAACAAAGCTGGTAAGGTTTTCTGCAGGATAGAGATACATAAGCTTGTGAAACTTACCATAAATCTACATAAATATTTTTCACAATAATACTTCTGTCATTGCATGTCCATGTGTAATTTATGGAATAAAATTAAAATAAAAAGCAAAAGGAGAGCACTGAGAAATAGGGGAAACTTCAAATAAAAGGGGTAAAATAAACAGCTAACACCCTTCTCTCCAAAACGCTTAGCCAATGAGATACCAGGCCTTTCTGTTGGGATTAGAACTGGACAGAAGGCAAGACACAGGAGCTCCTAAGTCACTCTGTACCCTAAGACCTCTGTTCCCTGGACAGAGGTCTCATCTACCACTGTCCTATTTCATAAATTCATATATGCAAGATAAGCAGAGTTATTAATATATAGACAAGCATACATATAGATCAAAACCAAACTAACACTGACCAGTCATTTAAAAAAAACACTGAATTTCTGACAAGTGTGCTTGCAGACAAGAAGTTTTTCCTTCCATTACTTCTGTTTTTACTACAAATCTCACAAAGAAACACTGGGAGGTTGGGTGTGTGTGTGTGTATGAATATATATATAAAGGAGCAATGAAAAACAGGCAAAAAAGGAAAAGGAAAATATGTATCACAGCACTTTTTAGTTCATTGTGACCTCTAGTACATTTTAATATAAACCAATCAATCTGGGGGAAACAAATCATCCCATAAGCAGCAAATTCATTCTCAGAACTGTCTCTCACCCTCTGCACAGCACGGTAAGGAAGCTATTGCTTCAATTAACAAAAGAATTTTTTATCATGAGAAATATGAAGAACTGAGTGAAAAATAAAAACTGCTGTAACGTAGAGCTAGGATGGCTCTGATAGCCCAACAATTGCAAGGAATGATGATGAGTGAATTTATCCAGCCCCCACCCCCCCAATGTACTACCACCAATATTTTATCATCAAACACTGAGCAATATCTTTGTACATAAAACATCTGAATTTATAAGCATGTATTTATGAAAGCCTTTCAGCTGTAGCCACCATACTCACAGGGTTAGAATGCAGCACTGTAAAGAACTCTGGGCTGATAAGGAATTTCACAGGGGGAGACTGGAGCAATAAAGTAAGTCTGGATCTGGAGGTAGAGTGAGGCAGCACATTCTCTCTTCGAAAATCTAACAGTAAAGGAAATAACAAACACGTCCAGTAACTATTACCAAAGCATGACTGCAAACAACTACATTGATTTGAATCACACAAGCAAGAAAAGCACTAAGAATACAACTCTTCCAGATTTACTGAGTATTCTCCACGTAAGTGTACCTGAGTTTCTTCTAACATAGCACTGAAGTTTCTGAAAATATTACCATTTTAGTTTAGCAACTTCTACTTCCTGCTTTTGGTGAACAATCTTTAAAAAAAAATCACATCCAATTATGTGCCTGTGTATAAGATGCATGTGCCATGCCCAATTGCTATAGTTTAGTTGTGTGCAGGTAGGTTATCTTTTAAATATTAACTAATGGATATAAAAGTCATTGCACTCTTAAAAATGTTTCATTTCTTTTTTAAAAAAAAACCAAACAATAAATCACTGCCATTAACAAAGCCCCAATCCTGATACAGTACTTAAGCAGCTTATGTAAGTAAGAAGCAGGTTGCCAAGGAAGTACCTTTCAAGGTTCAATTTCCAATAAACATTTGTGTCTTCTCCTAGCAACTGCAGAAGAGCACTGATTTTTCTACAGTACCAGGAACTGAAAAAAAGTATTATGAGTGGTGTTTCCTACGTCAAAACTGTTCCTCTCAATTATCTTCGAAAATCAACAGGATATTTAGATGCATATTTTGATCTGCATTTTTAGGTTAAGACTGGGTCTGCAGTGATTTTACACTAAAACACGTGCTGCCATCTACATGTCACAGTTTCTTCCTTTTACACATTGCAGTATTTGCACACCTTTCCATCAAATGAACATTAATCATGTACAACACAGCTATCACAGATAGAAAAGATCATAATCCACAAGCAGAGCAAGGAGAGAGGCAGTGAATGAGACTGAAAAATGAGGGAAAAGTAAGAAATTACAAAAGAAGAAAGCAACAGAGTAAAATTCTAAATATGGTTGGGTAAATGCTATAGAAAAAAGGGAATGGGCAAAATAAAGCTGTTCATTCTAAGCATTAGATGAAGCCAGAGTAGAAGAGTAATAGGTAAAATAAATGAAAAAGAGGATTTTTAGAGACACCTCTGAAACAATAGACCTCAAGCTTTCCCACATGAGGCATGTCAATGGAGTGCAGGCAGAGTAGCACAAAGGCTCCTGAAGCTATGCCTGAATACTTGGGCTGGGAGTGTCTTCCAGGCCTGCACTGTGGTTACATGTCAGCTGTGTACTGGCACAAAACGTGGGAGCACATCAGTCAGCTCTCACACCCTGGGAGATGCTGTGACACACTGCAGAGAGGTCCTCTGTCACAGTCTGGGTAATCTGGAAACCAAAACGGGTCACCAGGTGGGATTTTGCAGTTTAGAGGGTTGTGGATTTGGTTTATGAAAAGCTTATTCAGCTGAACTTGCTGGGTAGGGTTTGGCCTGAATTTGCTTTAAACTGAATTGTTTAGAGCACAACAAACCATCTGGCTGCACTTGCACAAGCACAGAGATAGAAAAGGAACATGGTACAACAGAAGTAAAGGATGCAAGTAACAAAAGGGAGCACTTGGCTAAATCTCAAGTTCAACAATGACTTGAAACTCAAGAGAGGGTGACACTGCCTGCATGTCAGATTAATTTAGGAGAATTGTAAGAGAATACCAAGAGCATCTAGAGACAAAGCGAGAGCACATGACACCACACAACTACAAAAGGGACTGGATGGGTAAGAAACTTTATGAATGTATTAGTAAATTATTAGTAGGAAGATGACCATGGAGAGAAGTGATTAAAGGAAAAGCTAGTAATAATGCTTATAACTCGCTAAAAAAGATTTTTTTTTTCCTATCTTCATTCAAAAGGTTAACATTGGCCACACAAACAGAAGAACAACACAAAAAGAAAAAAAGGAAGAGAGTTGTCTTCTTAGGCTAGAATGGGTAAAAAGCAATTTAAAGACTGGGTCAAACTGAAGATTTTCAAACCCTCTAGGCCTCTGTGCACTCCAGCAGTCAGGAAAGTAAATTAAGTAATCGCCAGGACATCGGTGGTTCTTTCGGAGGGCAGAAAGAGTTCTCAGAAGGAAAGGGATGAATGTTGTAAGAGTGCACCAAGTGAAGTTTCACCGAGATCTGTCTGGGGCTGGTCCTATTTGTTACTTCTACTAATGACTGGATAGGGTGGACAGAACTTGCTCCAATTAGGAGACGCTGCTGCACTTGGACAGCAGGATGGACAAAATTCCAAACTATAGCAGCACATTAGAAAAGTGCAAAGACCTGTAGGGATAATCAACTGCACAAACACCAGATGAAAAACAGGCATCTATGCCAAAGTTCTGCCCATAAGAATCTGGACTCAGTTTTAACAGAACAAGGACTGAACACTAGTGGTTAGTTTTAAACTATCAAAAAGAAAAGTAATAATTATGCAGGAATGTACAGGAAGTATTTTATGTAAGACAATTGACATTTCCACCACCTCTCCAGTACAGCAGAGGCATAGCTTTATTTGATTTTCTGAAATATTCCTCAGAAGCTGAAGACCAACTCAAGACAATCCTGAATAGGTCAACAAAATAATTTGAGACCTAAAAACACAAGTCACAAGGAAAGATTGGGAAGTAATGGATTTAAGGATATGTTATAGGAGAAACAATATGAGTAGATTGTCTAAAAATGACAAAGAATATCCATCAATTGGAGAACATGTTAAAAGAACACAAGACAGCCCTTGCCAAGTATGGCACAGATACAACTCATCCTATCTATCTACAGCACTGAGATGAAGCTGATGATTGCTCAAAGTCCTTTCTACTCCTGTATTCTACTACTTGAAACTGCATTATTGAATTCAAAATATTTCTAAGCCAGCTTTATACTTTTTCACTGCAAATGTGCTGGGTTTTTACCCAATCTGACTGACAGAAAAGTGCTCTGAATCCTACATTCATCTCTTCAGCATATTGAACAGGCTCAGTCATAACCTTTAAAACTAGACAACAATGAAAACAAATGGCTTCATTTTCACCCATACTTTCCAAGGCAGGAGTTAGGTTCTGCCTTATGTCAGACTCACTAAATCAGCTACGAGATAAGTGTTCCCTTCTTTAGAGAAGGGAAAGAATATATTTAACTTTTTTTTAACCTGCATTAGAATGGTGAAAGTCAGCTTCCTCTGTAGCTCCATCCACAGCATTTGTATGCTCTTCAGGCCTTTCATTAGTCATTGTTCTTCGGATGCTCTGGTACCTAGGGTTGGAAAACTGGACTTCATATATAGTATATGGTAACTATGACCCAATTTTGGCTCCAAGGGAGCCTGTCCATCTTTTCTGCCATGTAGGTCAATATATAGACCTCTAATTTCTGCATTAATAGCCTTTTGAATTTCTGAAAAACATTATCAATCAAATGCATTTTATTTAGTCACACAGCTTAAGATCACAGGTGGAATACAAATGTCCTAGAAGCCCACATGCAAACTAAAAGCAACAGCCACCTAAAAATAAACCCATAAGCCCAGCTGCAGTAGCAACTGTGCCCTCATGTCCACGCCCGGTCTTTCAGCGGTGACTGAGTTCTGCAAGCACACAAAATTCACAAACCACAGGGGCAGTTCTTACCGGCGGTTCAGCTGTTCCATCTGCTGTATGGAATTTGACCTCTGGAGAATCTGGGGGGCTGGGGGGGCCGTGGGTCGCTGCCATGTCGTTGTCCTGTTCACGTGGTCCACGTAAAAAATCCGTCCGTGGCTGTCAATTCGAGCCTCCCAGTCTAAGTAGCAGTAAAATACAGTAAACTATGGAGGCCTTGGGGTTTATTTCTTTCTTTATTTTAGCTCTGTCACTTCTGTAAATGACTCCATTGTTTCAAGTTTCTGTTTCTCTTTTACGGGATGACTTGAGCACAGCACCGTCTTACTGAAGGGTTAAGAGAGATGGCTTTTCCCTATTTTATCCCATAAATCAAATTCCCCGCTGTAGGTAAAATTCTGTGGAATCCATATCTAAAAAATTCCTCTTTCTGTCTCTATTTTATTTCCCAGTAACTATCCAGAAACAAAACAAACAAACAAACAAAACCCAAAGCCAAACAAACCAAAAACCCAACAAAACATCTGGATAGTTAGTAATTCTCCTGGACTGAAAGAATTTAAGATCCAATCTTGGAGGCTTGTTCCTGTGAAAAATGCCTGTGGGTAGGTACCAAAAACCTTGCAAAGCTTGACACCCCCCATTTGTTTTTCCCCAGGTATTAGTAACTGTAATAAAATAGATGCCAGTCCTCTTCCTAGGTTTACATTTACATATGTTAAAGGTAAGCAGATCTGCCAGAAAAAGAGGACAATTATAAAACTCCTTCACATACTACTTGCATGTTCAGAATTGCCAATTATGCAAATATCATAGCAAATTCAACTTCTCTATTAATGTTGTCCTCTGGCTTTGCAAAAGAAGCTACAGGCAGTGTTAGAAGTCTGCACCATGGAGACACCCTGGGAGAGCAGAGAGGACGGCACTGGGACTTTCCCCCAGCCACACAGGTGCACCACCACACCTAGGCTTTAATTCATAGGCTTTTGGGGTCAGAAACACTATCTGCCTAATAACTGCTTCTAAAATGAGTAAAACACCAAGACACTGATCACAGCTTGGGGCCATGTAGTAATAATAATAATAATAGGTATATTAAAAAATAAGTACGTACACAGAAATAGACCTGCCTGACTCTTGGATACAAGCAACTGTGGAAAACATGCACACCATTTAGCAAATCAGTTGAAAAACAGTCTTTGAGACCTCAGAAAGTTTCTAGATGAGACTTTCTATATGGCAAGTGTAGGTGAAAACATCAGTCTCTGCAATAGCGTCCTGAAAACCAGCGGCAAGCAACCAATCCTAAAATGACAGCCACTCCGTGAGGAAAGAGGGTATAAAATGTCTTAACAGCAGAGAAGTAAATTCTTCTACAATGTGTTTAATACTGACAGGCTTAAAACCTCACGCTTTGTACTGCCTGTGTGCTGTGCCTTTTGTCAATCCTGGAGGCAGCCAAGGGACTGCACTGCACTGAGGGGGCTGAGCTGGCTCACAAAGGGAGGGAAGGCAGGTTTCCAGATAAACTCATTGTTCACCTCCACACAAAAGCTGGATAGTTTTGCTGGCCACAATGCAAATTACTCTGCTCTCTTTATGATGCATCATCAGAACAGCCTATTGGCGTTCACAGCACTCTCAGTGTGAACAGAGCTATGTATAAAGGGTATTGCTATACAAAATGTAACACATTTGAAAGCTACTCGAAAAAGTAATTTCATTTATATCTCAAAAAAGCAAGCAAGCATTTCAATATTTTCTGAAAAATGTTTTCATCCTTTTAAAAAAAGAAAAATAATTGAAACAGATGTTCCTGTGCAAAAATTCCATTTAAAAAAACAAAAACATAGTATCTGCTGCTACTCAAAATTTTTAACCAGAGTTTGTAAACAAAGCAAAAGATTGAAGTATTCCAGGAAGAACAGAATTGTTTGTTGGGGTAAAAAACCCAAACCAAAGCAAAACAAGAAACCTCGAGCAGTTTAAATTTGTGAATTCATTATCCTCCTTAAATGCCAAACCCTAAACCACTGTATAATAAGCTGAAATTTTTCTTGTGGTGTTTATGCCCAACTCTGACAGTCACCATTTCTGTAATATAGTCTTGCAGAAGACAAGTATTTTTGCCTTAATTCAGTTTTAAATACACAAGTTTAAACACTTGGGCAATGGTCTCCAAAGTAAACTATCTGCATTAGTGTTGTGATGGGCAAGGATATCTTCTGTTAGTCACATCACTGTGAGTAAATGTGTTACAAATAGCTTGCTCAATTGCAGAATTGTAATTCATCAAGGTTTCATGGTCAAGCTTTGTTCATTTTTCCTTAGGAATGAAGGAATTAGAGCATATAGTTGCGTATTATAGGCACAGATACAAGATAAATACTTAATTCTTTCTCTTGTTCTTTAATTTAACCTACATACAACTGAAAGAAATACACTTATTTTTCTTTCTTACTTTCAAATTCTGGTAAAACAAATAAAATGCAACCCAAATTACAAGGAAATTACAGTTTGTAACTCAAAACTGTGTTCTAAATGTTTTCTCTAATTTTTCAGTATTAAAATATTAAAACTGCTAAATATCTGAAAGCAAAGCTTTGGAGAGAAAAGTTAGCATTTAAGAGTTTATTCATATTAGCAAACAAACCATATGCAGAGAGATTGCATCAGGCTTCGGCTGCAAAGGGGTGCTGGGTATATGCATGCCAATGCATAACTGTGTAAAATCCCAGCAAATGCCAGAAATGTTAAAAAACTACCCAGCCAAACCTTTTCCATTAACATCTCTGTCGTTTTTGCAAGTAGCTACTGTAGTGTATAGTTTGCTTCTGAAACACAAAAAGTCATCTATGTATAAACCACAGAAGTGTACTATTTATTACGCTGACTGCTGACTATTTCCTGTAATGGTCTATGCCTTTTCCAGTATGAAAAGTGACAAAACCACAACTGAAATATAAGTCTCCCAGACACAATTTTGTCAAAGGTAATACTGGTATATTGAGGTGGCAGTTAATTAACTTCAGGATCTGCACACAGGACTAATTTGTTATACACCCTGATTATAACAGAAGCAGCAGGAGCACAACCTTATCATCACCCTGGCTTTCCACACACAGTTATATCTGTGTTCTGCTATTAAGCTCCTTCCAGTTACTCACTCTGATTACAGAGCAAACACAGTCCCATGCCATACCAGGAAATAAGGATCTATTAGTTTGACACTAAATATCTGAATTCCTGACTCCTTTAAAGTGACAGAGCTTTGCCACAGACTTTCATGGGGCTGATTTTAACAGGTTTTGGCTTTTTTTGCTCTAAAGCAATGTTTTCCTGTTAGCTGTGCAGCTTTTTTGGGGGGGTTAAATACCTAATATTGAATAGACTTTCACTACCCAAAGTTTAAGAAAGCAAATCACTCCAATAATTGAGAGCAATGTATTTTCCATATGCATTAGAGAAATTACAATTTATATGCTCATTTAGGCTAATCTAACTTGTTGCTTAATATCCAGGTTTATTTTAATATAAAATCTTCACACTGCCTCAAAAAAAGCAAGGAAAACACATACACCCTTCGTATAATCTGCAGAGATTAAAGGTGTGACATTTTGCTTTATAAATCATTACAAGAAATACCCAGAGATTTCAGAGTGCCTAATACCTCCCATTGCCTCATAAAGTGTATCACCTCACCTCCCTACCCTTGAGCTCTGCATACCCAAAAAGGCAGCACAGTGCCTTCCTACTTCTCCACAAGTGACACTGAGCGAGCGTGTATACACCAGGTGGGATGATCACAACACATCCTGAGAGTCTGCAGGCTGAGCACAATGCCTTTTACAATAACAACACTAGACTTAGTCAACATCACTTCTCACTTCAAACCTCTCAGCTGTTCATTCTCAGTTCTCACATTTAAAAAGGAAATGCAATGAGATCTCAGTAATGAGATCCAAGCAGCCTATCCCCCAATTAAAGTTTTAAGAACCTCACTTGGTGGTAGAGCCTCATCCACTCTCTGGTACCGGCTGACATCCTGACGTACCGAAGGCAGAGACCTCAAGGGCTGATGGCCATTGGCAGGAGCACCTGGAATCAAAACACCCACAAATCATTGTTCAGTCAATGTGAGGAAGCCCTAGAGTTGTCTCTGAACACCCCAAGACACATTAAAGCTTCTACAGGACTATGATATTTTAGGATCTATCTAATAGTCATCTATTCTTGGGGCCAAAATATGTTGACAGTTCTAGGCAAGTGATTTCTCTGGGATGCACTGCAGTTCTGGTCCTGAAAATGTCACCTCTGGGATGTGCCACATCCACCTGTGAGCAGCAGAACCCAGGGCACAGAACCAGCGTGCACCTGAGCCATATCCCAGGCCAAAGCTCCACGTGGGCCCCTCGGAAACCTTGCTTAGGAGTGGGAGGTGACACTGTCCATTGACCTCGCCACACTGATCTGCAAAACATGATGCAATCTGACAACTAACAAAGAACATCTCACATATCTAGAAAATGCTGTATTGACAGTATTTGAAATAAATCCCAAAATTTTTATTTCCAAATCAATGAGCTGCTTATGAAGAGCAGAATCACAAAACTCTTGATACGTTATGAAAAAGATGGATTGCAAAACCCACTTGAATAGATACACTTCAATCCCTGAAGAAACAGAACAGATAATCCACTGTTGAATGTGCTTGGAAACAATCCATTAGGGACATATTTCTACTTTCAGCAATTTTAGTGAGACAGAATATTCTCCATTGTTAAAGTAATTTTAAAATCAGTAAGAGTTTTACAATGTTAATTTGGGTAGCACGTTGCTCTCCTCCCAAGGTTCCAGTGTGCTAGGATGTGTCTATTTAGAAAAGGAACTGGGAAAGGGAAGATAAACAGCCTGAAGTGTGACCAGAAAGGAATACTTTCTTTTCCCCTTTCTTTTGATTACCCTTCTGTTTTAATACTAATATATAAACAGTCAAAAGAAAAGAGCCCAATGTAAATTCTAATTTGCGTTTCACAGTTTTGGGAGTTTTGTCCCTCCTCATTACTGCTTTTATTAGTGAGCAGGGTAATACTGCAGAATTCTTTCCTTCTCTTCATTCTGCTCACTACTCTTTAAGGAATTAAAATATATCCTATTTCAAAATAATCACGTTTGAGATACTTCAAGTTTGAATTTTTGTTACATCAAAAAAAACCCCAAGAGTCTCTTGAAGAGGGGAATAAATTCAAAGGAAAAATCTTGAAAGATAATAAAATTGAGAAGTTAAGGATCTCTATTTTCAGACATTAGTTTTTGCAGTATTTTTTTACTGCCCGCAGAAAGGTCACTTCAGAAAGTGCCTCCTGCAGTTGTTACCTCCAGTAGCTCCTTCAAGCTGTGCTGTGGCACCCTCACAAGCTGCTTGGGCTCCTTCAGCTTCCTCATCCTGAGACTGGCTGTGGGCAGCTGCTGCCTGCAGGCTTCTTCTTTGCCAGATCTCTTCTGCTTCCTCTTGGTCTTGCAGTTCACCTGCCTCAGCCTCCTGTGCTTCCTCCTGAGGCAACTGTACCACAGGCAGAGAACCAGAAGTACTTGCAGCGTCCTGTGTTTCAGCACCTGGCTCAGCTCTCGCTGCATCGGTGGCACAAGCTCCCTCTTCCTCCTCCTGAGAAGAAAAGGCCGGAGTCTCGGGAAACCTGGCGCTCTCACAAGAAGAGCACCGCATTTCCACCGAGGAACGCCGCACAGTCGCGCTCTCGTTGCAAGAGCTGTCGGCCCCTTCCACATCACTCTCCCCCTCCGGCCGGGTACTGGCCTCGCTGACGCTTTCCGTGCGAGCCGGATCGCTCTGCTCCGTTTCTGAGGACAGCTGGGAAGGTTCAGACCCTTGATCGGTGGACTCTGTTTCACTAACAGCCCTTCTGCTCCCACCAGCGGCATCGGCAGCTCCCGTGTCCGCGCTGCCGGGAGGCTGCTCTGCCTCCTGAGCAGCACACGACTCGCTGCCAGCCTGCTCTGCTGGTGCTTCTGTTTGGGGACCTGGAAGGCTTTCATCTCCTGCAGACTGTGACGGTGGAAGCTCTGGGAGAGCCTCTTGCTGGTCATCAGCTGATGGCAAAGGAGCATCAGAGGCTGAAACGCTTTCATTCTCCGCAGGCACTACCTGATCTGACAAGGAGCTTACACCATTTCTTTCAACGTTTCTTGTAGCACCATTAAGCATTACTAAACCACCATCATCTTCCAAGGAAGATGGAAAACCCAGGTCTTGATGTAGTTCATGCTCCTCTTCATCAGAGTCAATGTGAAGCATAGCATTTAGTCTTGTGTCAGTAGGGAAGCTACTCCTCAGTTTTGGGGAGGCTCCACGTGGACGCTCACCACAGGCAGATGTCCCTGGTCTGGGATGGTTATTGTGTTCTATTGCATCCAGGTAGTCATTCAGTGAGTCCTGGCGACCTCTGGTAGGTGATGACCTTGAAGCACCAGAGGTCAGATCATCCTGGTCGGTTTCCAGAGTCCTACTAGTCCTTAAAGAGTGTCTCAGGATTGCATCTCCAGAAGATTCCTCAAAAACTGGACCATTGGAACACACTGTGGATGTATCATGATGTCCTGCTGGTATGTCCTCATCATCAGAGGGGCTCCCCAAGTCTCCATTTACAGAGTTCGTTCCTAGCAAAGTGCCAACTGTTTCTGGTGAAGCATCTGCAGAGGCAAAGACTGAACGTAAAACAACGCAGCAACAGACAGTTCATTCCCTTGAAAATTATATGAATTTTATATTACATACTATGCATCCCTGAAATTATATAAAAATATACATGTGTGAAGATGCTTGTTTATTTCAATCAAACAACTAAGGGAAGAAAATTCAATGAAAATACCAGAGGCACCTACAGCACTGGAATGGCAATTACAGAATTTTCTCTGTCTAAGTCTACACTATTTTGTAGGATATAGAAAATTTAAGGGGTGTGAAGTATGACTTTAAAGGATTCCCATTTTGCTTTCAAAAGACGGAGCACTGCCAAGCATCCTGCCAAACTGTCAGGAAAGCTAGTCTCATAAACAAGGAATCAATTTTTCACACCATATTTCTCATATCCAAAAGTAGGATTTACACAAAGCTAGTCATCGACACCAGCTGTTATTACACCCTTAAGCAGCATGCAAACCAGCTTCTGAGATCACATGAACAATCCCAAATTGTATACAGATACCAAATTCTATACACAGCATTTATTTTGCTTTAGTTTACAGGACTTTCCACTGTAAAGAATGGGAATCTACTTGCATAAAGTTCATGAGAGATTAGGTATGCTATGGTAATACATATAAGAGGGAAATGAAAATTAACCACCTCATTTTAGAGACGAGATGGTAACAGCCCACATGGACATTAAACATGCATAGAGCTGAACAATCCAGCTGTAAGTGTGCTTACAGCTAATTATTACAACTGTTATTCTCCTAGTTCACTTCAGAACAGGACAAAAGGGAAATAAAATAATTGCCTAATGAAAGAGTGTATTCTCATAATCTAACAGATGTATGTTCATGGCTCTAAGCAGGACAGAGTCCTGTGAAACAGGCACAGGACAGAGTGACCTGCATGTACACTAGCAAGGGAGCAGAGCACAGGTGGAATCCTACTTGCAACTGCTTATCTCAGCCAAAGGTGTTACAGAGTGAAGAGAAACAAGGACTTTGATTACCCAACTGATCCCATAAAATAAGAATCATAAGCAGATTCATTTAGACTCAATCTAACAAAGTCAAAAAAATATGCCAAGTGCTGGTGTTTTGGAATTACCATCTCCAAAGCAGTACGTGACATATCTAAACTTTGAATCACAATAGGAAAAAAAAATCTATAATAGAGGTACTGAATACAATTGAGAAAGTGTATTATCTCCACAACAACAGAAGCTCCTAGACACAGAAATACATAGAGACCCTCTCCATACAACTATCTGGAGATCCAGATCATTGATAAATTCTCACCTTCATGAACAGAAGATGTGATTTCCACTTTGAATTGGAGATACCCACTAACATGATCAGCTGGGAGCCTTCTGCCAAGATTATAGCTGAGAACCTGATCTCTGCAAAACCAAAGATATTGGGGCTTTTTAAATTTTAACTGGTTTTATTCTTCCAGTATTTTGTACCAGACACTCTTATCATTTAAGTGTCAGTGTGATAGAAGGTAATTTCTATTACAGTCTTAAAATCAGCCACATAATCTAGTTTGTATGGAAAAGCACAAACACCAGCAATGGTGTAAAAATACTTTTTGTTAACAGATAAAACAGCCTACAAACTATTTCTTTGTCAATTCCAAATACCGATTGAATCCCACCACTTCCTACATATCCCTAATTATTTTAAGTTCAAACTGCAAAGGATCCCTCTCTCCTAACCTCCTTTCCCCAACCCAAAATGTTTTATAATTAACAAAACCTTTCTGCCCCCTTGTGGTTTTTACTATATACAAAAGTCACAGATAGTTTCTTTGTATTTTACTTCCCATTCAGTAAATCACTTCTGCATTCTGATTTAGAAAAGCTATTAATGCTCAGATTTAACTTCAACTACATTCTTAAGAATTATTGAATTTAGTGGGACTCAGACTTCATTAGACACTTGTATCAGCTTGAGACTTCGGGTCAGATCCTGTGACAGTTGAAGGGAGAAGAGGAGCTACTGAAGACCTCCATAGGAAATTATTGTTATTTATGCATATAACTTTATACTGGTATAAACCCCTCTCCTTTACTGGGAACACTCCTACTGCAATATGAGTGACAGACTACAACAAACACAGCTATTTTTGGAATAAGCTGCAGCAGTTTACTTAAACCTCTAGCAAAAGAAGCCCTGAGTGGACAAGGTGCTTTATAGCCCACAGGACACTAAACTATCACAGTAATGTCTCCAGGACCTGTCACAGGTTCATCTCTCTGTACTCCAACTACAATTCTTCAGCTAGACAATTGAGGTGTCCATAGTTTTTAAATAAGTTTCATATTACTCTAGGCATTCAAGATTAGAGGAAGCCACAACATGAATAATGCCTTCTCTGTTTTCAGCTGAATCAATTCTAGATGGTTCTCGTGCTCATTTATCATGTTTTCCAGGAAATAAAAGGCCACTGGCCACTTCATTACACAAACTTGTGAGCTATGATGACAGCTAAAAGTGGGGTAGAATTTTAGTTCAGTCTGCCTAAAAGAGGCTGGTTCTGGATTTCATCTTTTCATTCACTAATAGTTGTCCTTGACATAACCAGAATGATGGTATTATATTTGCTGGATGAAAAACAAAGTGCAAGGGAATTAGCAGCTGATTGTACATTTGCTACACTTCTACTTCATGTCTATATTAGCCACTACTTTACTTTGCAAAATCTTCAGTAAAATATTGTCTGTCTTTGCACAAAAGCTGTAATTGGACAAATACATTACAGAAGAACAGGCAAATCTAATTTAACATCAGTTCTCACAGCAGTATTTTTCTGTAAAGAAATACAGACACACATAAACAGAAACATGGGTACATGCATTCAGGACAAGGTTAGAGACACTGACATTTTCCAGGCAGGCAATAAAGCTATTAAAATTACTATGAAATTTCTTTCTCCAGATGTAGTAAAAGTTTGCTGGTCTGTGCCAGTAAGCCAGAAAGGCTTACTGTGGCAGTATTCTAGATGCTGAGTCTTCCTAATCAAAACAAGTTAGCATTAGGAATCTCTTTACCCAATTGCATGTCTCTCCAATAGTCTCTGAACTGGTATGGTTAACTTCCCAAGAAAGCGCTTGATGATCGGACGACTCTTGGCAAATTTGTCTTTAACCTCAATTTCCAGGACATCTGTTAGAAGTGCAACAAAAGAATATTTCTGGAAGGAAAGAACATATTTGACATCGTATCAATACACCTTTATTCAGAAAGTATGTACCTAAGTACTACTGATGTGCAGTGAATTCCGAAAGTAATGACTGATGACAGCAGTTTCCATATTACCAAATAATGTCAATGTCATTTATTAATCGCTGCATTTCTTCATACGTAACCATCCTTTTACTGTTACCATAACCTTTTACTGTTCCTTGAGAAGAACTGCCCAGTAAGGAAGTGCAATGGGTAAAAGCACTTTCAGGGTCTAAGTCAGAAAGGAGAAAGCCACATATCCTACTGCTTTCTTTCATTTGAGGAGTAGAAAGCAAAAAGAGCAGGAATTCTTGCTGTACTCTGCCAGGTTACAGAAGAGCAGCCAGGACAATACAGGAAGAAGAAAGTGAGTGTCTCATTTCAGGCTGTGCTTAGAAAACTTCCCTTCCAACACCATCTTTGCATTGTGTACGCACTGACAGGAAGTAAAAAGGGCAATGTGTGCACACAGTATATTCAGGAGCAGTGTCACTAAAGGAGGAGCATTTTCTATGAGGTTTTGCCCCAACATTCACAAATGTCCTCAGCAAGCTCCAACAGAACCTTTTCCTGGACTTGAGGCCTTTAAACAACATGGTGCTAATTTACAGACGTCTGCTAATATCACAGTGACTCTCTTCATTCTTCCACCTTTCCCTACAAGGGGAAACAAGTAGCCAAAAATGTATTGAACAAGGAACAAAAGGAGGAACAACTCTTCAGTTCAGCTGTAGACACCAGATAAATATATTCAAAAAAAGCAATTAAACTGGGTCAGGAATAAAAACACTTCTTCATGCTGCGCCACTGTCAGGGCTGGGTTCCTGTGATAAACAGAACTTAAAAAATCATCACTCTCAGTTTGCTATCATACTGCAAATTATTTTGCTGAAAGTATTAGATGCAAAAAAGGATCAATTCTGCATCACTAGGACAGCATATGTAATGGGATCATAACTGCTGTTGTCAGAACATTGCTACAGGGAAGATACAGCAGCTAAAGCAAGCTGATACAATGTGTGCACCAGTGAACATTATCACTTTTCTAATAAGCTTCAAAGCCAAGGAGAACTGGGGGAGAAGAAAGAGGGAAAATATATTTTCTTTCTAATGACTGGATGAATGGATGGATGGATGGATGGATGGATGGATGGACAGAAGAGTGAAGAATCAATTTAGAGATGAGAACACTGCTTTATTTTTTTTCTTTAAGATTTTAAGACTTTGGTTCATCTACAGTCTGTCCCACAACTAAGCACCCCAGTACTAATGCTGGCCCTGCCCTGCTCTACTTTACTGCTTGTTCAGTCTGATTATGATTTGTGGGAGCATTTCCCAAAGCCCACTCAATTTTCATCTTCCTAAAGAACCCATTAACATTCATCACAGTACAGGCATCATCAGAAAACAGGCACAGACCAAGAAGGCTGCTTGCCAGTCCTGAAAGGGTTATGGACTTGTGTCAGTCCTTTCACCTTGTTTCCCACAAAGATTTATCCTCCAAATCACAGCCTGGCTCTTCTGCACTCAGTGACAGTTGTGGGACTGAGTTCCTTCTCTGAGACCGGCGCAGTTCACCCAATATAAACACATTTGGAAAACTGGCTTCTGCCAGACTGTCTTTTCCCCCACCCTTGCTGAGTGGTGCTGTAATGCCTTCCTGGGTTTTCCTTCCTCCAGCAGTGCAAGCAGAGGCTGCACCAAAGAGCATCCCCTTGGCCTGACAAAACTGAAAGCTTGCCACCTGCTATGCACAATGCAAATATAATTTCCAAATGAACAGTTGTCGCAATCACTGATGACAAACGCTCATCTATTTTAACTTTTCTTAAAGAGTCTGCTTACAACATATAATCCATTTTAATTAATTTATTTTTTCAATTTCAAGAAATCTACAGGGTGGCTAAGCAAGTTCAGGTCTTTTTAGCAAAGAAGGGAATGAAAATCTCACAGCAGTGCAATTTAAATACACAGCTTTAATACAGAGATGATAGCTGTTTCTCTCCACCAACAGGGTTCCTAAAATTACTACAATTTCTGTGTCAGTTTAAATAACTACCTACAAAATAAGCTCACAGTTCTCACATAGCAAGGACTAATGCATGAAGAGAAAATGCAGGCATCAGCTGGCAGACAGCTCTCAAAAGGGATACATCACCTCTCTGTGCCAAACAGGATTAGTCGTGTTACTGATGATAGTCGACCTTCTTTCCTGGCCATGATGAGCAAATGTAGGAAATGTACTTTTCTTGCCTGGCTGAATGGACATCTTTAGATAAGGATCAGGGTTGAAGAACATGCCTTTTTTAAGTCCAGCTGCCCTAATATCTATAAAGAAAAACAAGAAGGAAGGGAAAAAGGAACTGAGTAAATTAAAGCCAGTTCACAAAGTAGCATATTCCTAAAATATTACCCAGGAAAACAATTCAATATAAATTACTAAAGAAAGCAACTTAAAATTACTCATACATTAATTGAATCCAGTGTACAGCAGAAAGTTGAGTGTTTTCCCAAAAGAATATAAGGAGAAAGGTATGAACATCTTCATTTACATTTCAGCCCACAGTTATTTGCAAAACAAAGAGCATAAACTTGTAGCTCACCTACAAATGCTTTTCTGAGTAAGGCATGTAAGGTATTTCCACTCAAAGAAAGGACAGAAAGCCCCCAAAATAAATCACACAGTACGTGCTTTATTTCTGGTAAGGAGAAGAGATAAACTGTATGGGAGGTAGTGTAGTGAATTCACACTTTCCCAAAGTTCAGTCTTTGGTAAATGTAACTTATCGAATCTGCTCTGGAATATGATGCACACTTTCTCCCAACTCAAAAGAAGATTGCCTGTCTCAAATAAGAGGAGACAAAGTTTTCTAAAAAGGTTTGTTTCTTCCTAAGGAAACCTCAGAATTGCAGGCCTTGCAACTTGCAATAATAAATAATAATTTCCTCAGAAGCATATTCTTATGACTAAGGACTTCAATGATAGTGTAAGCTTCAACAATAAAAAAAAGAAATAATGTTTTTTAATATAATATTAGGTTTCAAGCTTAACTGTAAAATATTTCTCTGTAGGTTTTCTAAAGCACAAGACTTCCATGTCTTTCTCCATTAGGTACACCAATATGTTGCATGAAGCCTTCATAACTCTAACACAACCAGCACATGCAATTTATACATGCAGGCAAGATTCACTGCACTGAAACTCTCATGCCTGTGGATTCAGCTTAAAAAAAAAAAGAATACTACCCCATGTCCAGCCACACAGTAGAAACATGATGAAATAAAGAGTAATGTGCAAATGAACAAAAACATTACAAGAAATATGTCACAGACCTATCAGCCAATACATCTTTCAAAATAGTTTTGTAGGACTCCTCACAATGAGTCACAATCATTTGTTAAAAAAAAACAGGTTTTTCAGAATTCACAAAACCATTATTTGAACAATACTCCATGGGAGTCTGCATAACCTGTCAGCCCTATCTCAGCCAACTGCTGAAAGGCCATTTCAAAAAGCAGCGGGGTTTTCTGCTCTATTTCGGCAATCTCTAAATGTCTTTATTGTCAGCTCTTCAAAATTCAGAAGCAAATTTCGTCTGTCTTAGTTCAAGTTGAACATTCTTTAGTCTCACACAAGACTTCCCTGGAACAGAGTGTTAATCCAAACAAGTGAAGCTGGTAGACTGCACCCCTACAGCTATTTTGCTGTAGTGACAGCTTAGCTCTGTTACAAGTTGGTTTTTTTTTCCCCCCTTTCTAAACCACCATTTGCAGCTATTGCCTTTTTTAAAATGATGGAACCAGCTGGCATTTTAGTTAGAGGTGAGGTTTACCTCTCTTCAATCTGAAAGGAACTGTCCTGTGTGCAAACTGGAAATTTCTCTACGTTTTTCCTGCTGGGATTAATCAAATCCATGTCTTTCACTCCCAGAGAGTCATGATTCTGGCTGGTTTTCAACAAACAGAAGTTCTAAAGAAACAACATCTTTCAAGCCACTAGAGTGTGCTCCTACAGAGGCTAATGAAGAAAAGAGTTCCAATTTTGATGTTATTTAGAACAGCAACTTACTATTTTAAACAATAATTTGTAAAACACAAAGCAGTGTTGCTTCTTACCTGATAGGGTAAAGCTGACTAACTTCCTAGAGTGCTGGGCTCCAGAAGCACCTTCATCCGTGCCTTCTACTCCCATCTGAAGAGGAGGAAAAAAAAGCAGTTTTCATCTGCTTTGTACATGCTTGAGGATGATAAGGCAATTTTAAGTAGTAATGCCAGTGAAGGATCTGACAAACTGTGCCTATTACCACAGACAGGCTCTGCTACAGCATTTGTTTATAGCAAAATATCCATTATTTATGCCACACAGTGCTAATACACCAGGAGCTCAACTCTTCCAAGCAGAACATGTACAAGCTAATACACATGCAGGCAATATTAATTGGAAGTTTTCCTTTTGTAAAATAAGAAAAACAATATGGATTTGCAATACACACCAAAGCACTGAGCTGGCCAGTCACTGCGTGACAGCATATGGAACTTTTGTCACTTGCCACAAATAGATAATTTAGTGTGCAACAAAAAAAGCAAAGAGATCAAAGAGAGACTAACAAAAGCCTTCAGATCTATGAACAAAAGCTCCTTTTAAACAGAAAAGCGCATCATATATCTAAATATAAATGTGGTCTTAAAGCTTATACTTCACAGATTTTGAGGTTTGGTTTCTACCAAAACCCCTCATTAGGTAAAGCACTCCTTCAGAATAAAAAGTTTCTCATGTACTAATGTCTATCTCTTTCAACTGTCTTTCAAGACAGAGATGTGCATCCAGATGAATAATCTATCATGCAGACATCAATGGAGCTATCTTTAAAGACAAATGGTTCCTCAGGCAGGCACTGAACTCATTCCCAGGTAGAAGAGGTGACACAGAAAAAGTTTCAGCCAAACACAGCACTGGGGATTAATACCAGTCACAGAACAGAGAGTCATCTGATCTACTGAATGATAAAAAAAAAATAAGCTGAATAAAAATTCCTCACACCTATGTGGGTAGATGAAGTGTGTAATGCAGTCCTGAGCAGCTGAACAGTGGTTTGAAGTTACCAGATGGATAAATGATCCTGGAGCTGTGGTAGCTGCAGGGAAGCTGCTTTGCATTAACCGAACATGTAATAATTCCTTTCTATATTGTTTTAATCTATTTAACGTTATTAGATTTCAAATACTTCCCACTATGACCAGCAAGCACATTGGAATTTCATAGGAATTAGAAAATGTGCAGATTTCTCCCATTGAAAAAGTCAAATACTTCATAGGTAACAAGCAGTCAAAGTGATGCAGAAACAGCAACGACATTGATGCCTGACATCCCCACAGGCCTCGGAGCTCTTGTGAGGGAACACACCGTGCCAGCCAGTGCTGCCACTCACCAACCAGCCCATCCCCTTTCCTCACTGCTGGCTTCAAAATGCACTTCCCGTTCTCAGGGCAAGATGTGTCTCGCCAGAGTGCTAAAACTATCCCTTTCCCACCCAGCATGACATTATTATGTCAGTGATTTTATATGGATACATAAACAGTGACAGGTGGCAGTAAAATCATGAGGCCATCAAAACTAATGGGTTAATTCCAGCTGGATCAGCGTCCCCTCATCTACAGACAGATAGTCGGGAAGCAGCAAGGAGTGCACCCCACTGTGATACTGTCCAGGCAAGGCCAGAGGAATGCCATGTATTCCAGTTTATTCTTCTGGGCTTATTTTAGCACACACTGGTTTCTTGTTAAAAGCATTACTGAGGAACAAAAAAGGCCTTCCCCATTCTATATCTCTTCTCCTGCTACATCTCGGACTCCATTTGAATACTACTATTTACATTGCTAATCATGACTTTATTTTATAGGAAATAGGATTTGCCCACAATTCAGCTAAAAAACCCAAATGGTAACTGTTCCCTACCTAGCACCTCCATGGTTTCCCTGTATAATGTTTTCCTCTTCTACTTTGATCTGAACCACAATCTTAATTTTTCTGCACCGACTAAAAAATTTCATCCGACATACATGCTCAGAGTTTTGCACACAAAGGCTACCTCATCTGGTGCAGCACAGTGTTTCTGAATGCTTGATCAGCCCTTCTATCTCTCCTGGTTCAAATGAACAAAATAGAATCTTAGCTGCTTATCCAAACATATGATGGACTTGCAATGCTTGGTGTGATACACCATCAGTATGAGAAAATCCAGAAACATCTCCCACTGAACCACAGAAAGCAAAAACACAGAATGATCCAAGTAAGGAGGAAATTTATTGCAGCTTAAAAAATGGGAGTGGGGATGCCATGACTTTCTTACCACTTCCACAAACAGCATTTCTGTAACAACAGACACAACCTGTACCAAGAGAACCTGGTATTCTCTACTGCACAATACTTAAGCTCAACACCAAAACCATTGAAATGGTGAGAGGTATTAACATTCAACAATAGATATACTTACATATAACTAATTCAATATGACATTTGTAGGAAGTATCATCTGAACTGTCATACAACATTCTCATCAGGGAAACTAACAGCTCACTATTACTGCAAGTCTGTAGTGTTAACTCAAACAAAAGCATTTATGTAAAATTATCCCTTCTAGTGGGTGTGCAAATTCTGTACAAACCCAGAGACCTGCATTACCTTTCGAAGGAAAGAAATTTAAACAGCAGCAGCTGGTAAAAGCCTTCAAGACTGACCAATTACTCTGAAAGACAGATCTTCATGTAGCTACCAAGTAAATAAATGCATATTCAGATGACAGAAGTTCAGATATCCTTTTGTTCAGTGAACCTCAAAACTACTGGTGGCTAATATGATAAGATCAAGAAAACACACAATTTCAAATGGTTTCTCCATTCAGTGTAATCACTCTGCTTCTCAGGAATGATACAGTGTGGCATGCAGCCCATTTTTAGAGTTATTTTGGGATGCACTTTTTCCCGTGTTCAAAATCAGGTTCCCTTACTGTCTTTAATTTGTAAACTGATATTAAAGACAGTCACTGTCAGGCTCATTCACTACAGCACATTTTCTTTTGTAAAATATCTAGAGTTCATATGCCTGCTGTGAAAGTATATTATTCATAGTCAGATTTGAAAAAGATCTGCCAAATAAATGATGCTATCACCTACGTTTGTCATTCTGAGAGAAAAAGCACACACATTTGGTATACTGAGATATAAAATCTAGTATTGCACATACAATCTCATATAGCCATAGCATGCACTTGTATATAATATGAAGTGCTGAAAAAGCACAAGCTCAGAATAAAAGCTGTTCAGTCTGAGTAACTTGTACTCTGCTGTATCTTCAACACTGCAGCTGTCAGGACACCATCCTGACAGATGTGATCTTAAATATTTGGCAGCATATATCAGTAAATCCACTGCACTGTGAAACTTGATGCCAGCTGAAGAGCTAACCTGTTAAATAAATTCCACCAAAAGCACTGTGATACAAGTTTGGAAGGTTTTTCTTCCACTACTTATTTAAACAACTAAAAAAACTTCTCCAAAACTTTTAGTGATTCAGAAGAACAAGTCTTATAGTGAAAGCAAAGTAAGACAATAGTTCTTGATAATCAAATTTCAGTGGCATATGAACACTCAAAAAATTTAGGAATTTTTGCAAGTGCAGAGTTTTGTCCAGTTTCATTTACACTAACAACTGCTATCTCAACAACAGTTTCATTATTAACAAATAAGATGAAATGAAGACTTTGGATAAGGATTCCATTTCTGCTATATAATCCACGTGAAAAATTTCTACTGTGGTGTTAAATTACAGCAAACTGTAAGCATCAAAACTGAAAGCAAGCAAAATCAAATTATTAGCATAAAAGATTTCAGTTCAGCTCAGTGACGTTTTACTGTTAGTTTATCAGGAGCAATATAAAACCATGAAAAGCATTTCCCAGTTTTTGGAATTTTTGAGAGGCAACACAATTTTTTGAAAAAAAAATTGCTGTCTATGGCAAAAGTAGGAGACTTATATTGATAGGTTTGTTTGACAGTTATCACTATCATCTTATACAAATACAATGAACAAATAGGCTAAACTTACCATCACAGCAGGGTTTTTCACAGTGATACATGGAGTAGTAGCTCGGAGGGCTCCACTAACACCATGGTAGTATTTAAAACAGATCTTTATTTCAGCTGAAAATAAAACAAAAGCCACATTGAACACTTCATGACTGACCCTAGGCAAAACAGCAACAGCGAAAGGATCCATCATTCAGTAATCCATCTTCAGAAATACTTCCATGGGAAATTAAAGACAGAGCAGCTGGTTATGTCCTCTCTGTGTGTTGAGTCCCTCTGTTACTTAAAAGACAGAAAGTGCAACTTACCTAATCCTGCAATTTGTATTTCTGCTACCATATCAGTATCATCAGCCTTGGAAAAGGCGTACTGAGATATTTGCCACTAGGATGACTTTGCAGGACTTTAGGAGAACATGATGCATATCTGAAGGAAGCTGGAAGCACTTTACATACTGGAACTCAGGAAAGGTAAATGTTGCACCATGTTTCTGCTCCCACTGAATAAAGGGTTTTTTTGCTAAACTGCATTTATAGCACACAAAAGACTATTATGTTTAACTGAAGCCTGACCTCGCCTGTTGTTCCCCTGCATTCTTCCAGCCAAGCAGAACAGCTATAATTATGGCTGCCCTTGATCCTGTGGGATTTTCCCTATCTGGAACAATGTCTGTTCTCCTTCTCCATTGGGATACCTCTTCTGTGTGAGGCTGATGAGGGTTTATCTCCAGATACACAAATGGCCAGAGGCAGCCAGCAATGGCCACAGGCAAGTAGGAATTACAGCAGCCAGTTCAGACAGACTAGAGGATGTGTATGAAGGTCTTGGCAGTTCAATTCCTCTACTTGGTTTAACAATATGTTGGCAGTCCCGAAGCACAAAACTGCGATATTTTGCATAAGGTTTTGAGACACATATGGCATGATTCCTTGAGGGTTGAGGTATTTCATCACTGTAAGATAAAATAGTACTTATCCCAGAAGGATCAGAAACCCACCCTGCAAGCCTGTTCAGCCAAAAAGGATTATTTATTTTTAAATTTGCTGCAGTTACAGATCAACATCTATTTACTATCTTCCTCCCAGAACAAAGAGGAGACACCTCAGAACAACCCTTCAAAGGAGGCTGACAGTGCCTCCAGGGAATCAGGAGGTGGAGGAGCTGCTGATCCCACTTCCTCCTCCTCACAGATGAATTCACACACACAGACAAAACATGCTCTATTTACCACAGGCTTTACAGCAAAATTCAAAATGCAGACAGGATTTTTAATCACCTACAAAGGTTTATCAGACCTAAAAGTCAGGGGTCAGGACCTGCAGTTTCTTCCTAAACTGAGCAATTCTGTTGATCTACCAACAATGCTTTTATCGAGATGGACACATTTTCAGTTCACATAAAACTGGAGTCTTAGCACTTGCAAAATTGGACAGGATTTATCCCAAGTGCTGGACTTTCCACACCATAAAATCCACATATTAAATAACCAGAACTCAAGTCTGGAACATCTCTTATTCACACTGAGAACACATTATGACTACATGACAGCATGGCAAGACAATGAACTATTCCACCAAGACTTCAATTTCCAGCCACATTGCTTGCTGTTATTGCAACCTAAGCTTGATTTTTCAGATTGTTTCTGGAGCTGCTGTTTATCCAGTCTGTTGTCAATGACTATATACCCTCAATTCATCACTTCTGAACAGAACTTAGCCTTGGACAGGTTATCAGCAGCTGGTTCTAATCCACAGACAGTCCATAATGCGAGGGTAGACAGATATTCTCACTACACTGACAGGTACATTCATCTAAAGGCTGAAATGCAATGCTATGAGTTTTGCATGCCCATATTTCTTTCTCTCAGTGACTGCTACAAACATACAGTACTTTTCATTAGCTGTATATGGCTGGTGATAGAAGAAACCAATGTTTGAGTCAATAAATAGATTTGACAATACCTTTCAGATATACTAAATTTAAAACAAACAAACAAAACCAAAACAAAAACCCAAACAACCAAACTTCAGGACTAATTGCCGGAAATAATTAGAAAGAGCAGAACACTTAAAAACATGACATGGAGACTTTTTCTCCCACTTCCCAAGAGAATTTAGTTTGGTTTAGTTTGGGCTTTATACAGCACTGCAAGAGGAACGGCAGGTCAGCTGTTAGCATTGTGTTGATGGGATTAACACAGGAGAAGCTGTGCTTGAAATTCAGCACAAAATTGAAAAATGGGCTACCTACCACATGCATGCAAAGGATGTCACCGTGAACACGGGTTTTTGCAAGGCCAGATCTTGTACACAGCAAGAATACAAACCCTTCATAGGATAAGAGACAGCTAAGTGATTCTTTTTCATGGCTGTTAATGCCAGAAACTGCAGTTAATGTTACAGAAGAAGAAATCTCAAAGGCACCATGTCAGCTGAGGATCTAGCTTTTTGACATGTCTTGTACTCTGTTAACAGAAAAAACACTTGATTAGGAGAGTTCTTCCTTGATGACTGATGGATTCCTGAGCTCCAGATACATTGAAAATAGGGGTCTGTGGCTGACCCTGATAGTTGTAGGTAGTAGGCTGAGATGTATTCTAAGGCCCCATAAATGCACAGACCTCTTCAGAAACAGTGAGTTCAATTATCTGCCAACAGAACTTTAATGTTTTGCGAGTTGAGTTCAATCCCACATCAATACATAGGCTTCCTCTGAACTGCCCCATACTGTACATGCACATTAGCATGTGTGTTACCTACAGTTTTTCCAGTTTCTTTCATTTCTCCTGCCACCTTACTTTCATGTGTTTCCTTCAGGGGAAAACTGGCACTTCTCTTTTTTTTACCTATTTCCTCTTCCTCAACAGGTTAATTAGATTGCTTTGTATGTGATCCTTAATGAAAAAGTTAATAGTAAACCCAGCAAAGGAGAAACATACATATCTGACCACAGAACCATTTGCTGTATCATTAAAGAAAATAAGATGTTTCAGAACACAAAAATATCTTCATTTGGAGGGGTGGGGAGGGAGGAAACTACTCTATTCTTGATACTACACATGCCCTGTTGTAATTGACATTCCTCCAGACATGATACAGGTCACAATAAATTCCTTCTTCATTTAAAAATAAGCCAAAAATTAAATTGGGGGATCTACGATTCTTTAAAAATTATCACACGGCCATATAAAAAGTTATATATATGTTAATTAATCACAGCACTCTGTAAAACCATAATCCCATTCTTTAAAAGCTAATAGCTGTTACCATCTTATAACCATAGTTTTACAGCTCAGGTCTCTTACATAAAAATGTTGAAATCAGTAAAGGTTTCTGGGACTCCAACATTGACATTTGAATTTCAAAAGAACTGCTGCATGAAATTATAGTGCTGTTCCCTCTGTGGACCATACACTCTTGCCTCTTCAGTAAAAAAAGAGATCAGCTTACACTAAATAATAGCTTGCTTTTAGAATATCACTAATTCCCCAAAGTTCCTCACTTTAACTGCTTTTTTACTGCCTTTAATAATTTACCTTTGCCCATTAAAATAATGTTTTGTGAAACAAAGATACTAAGAATACATAAACACATGAACATAATCCTAGAAGAATGCATTCTTTCCAGAAGACTGATAATGCAGGAAAGCAAATGTCTTTGCTGTAAGTATAGTTTGCTCCAAATTAAATGCCTATATTAGAGGTGGAATCACACTCCACTGAGTAGGGATGGGCAGAGACATTCCAAGGGACAACTCAAATGCTAGTTGGGTTACAACAGTCTGTGGAGGCAGACAATGCTCCCAGAACCTACTTGGGCTGAACCTGTGGCTCTCTGCACACAGAAACATGTGTCCTCCAACACTCAATGGGGGGAAAGTGGACACCACATGAACTCATCAGAAAAATATGAGAGCATGTTCTGCAAAACTTAAGAAAACTTTGTCCCTAGAACAAATTAAGTCACTCATGTCCAGGCTTTACAAAGCTATAAAGGGATATGTAATCCAAGGAAAAGGGACTGTGTTAAATTCTATTTGTCTCCCATCTGAACCCAAACAGCTCATAGACAACTGCAGGAATTTAGAAGTGCTCTGCATCTCCTTCCAGTTGAATTTCTTTTTCTTAGAGTGACAGTTCAGTGAACTCTACATTTTTGTTTGGACATTGAGCATTCTCTCCTCTGCATCACTTTAAGCATGTACCTTTTCAATGACTTCCTACTGGGAAGTAGCGAACACACCAGCACAATGGAAGGACCAAAACTGGCTGCCTCCAGGCACTTGCCATCTCTCTCAGCAGGTATATCACAGGATTTGTTTTACAGAAGGAATGATAAGAAAACCGCCCAGAAAGCAACTGGAGCAGGCTTACAGAAAGCTTTTTAGATAAACTAGGATCAATAACAGAAAATGCTTATGTCCCAGTGGTCTAAATTATTTCAAAGGAAACTACTGGGATAAATGGTTGTTCAGGTAACACAGCTTACCTATCCCTGCCGGCCCTGCTCATTTTGCTGTCACTCTGAGATGTCCTTATTTACAGTCAGGAACACTGACTATTACGCTCTAGTTTGGCAAAGCATTTAATTATAATCTAACCTTTAAAAAAACCCAAAACACTGGGGGTATTATGTGCTTAAGGAAGTCAACAAAGCTTGTAAAAAATACAAGACTTGATCCTGTTTCAGTTATTTGTGATACTCTAAAATAGCTGTTAAGAGACAACAGATAAAAACAGCAGAAGAATAATAGCAGTATTTCTAACTCAGTGTATATGTTTATAAATAGAGTAGGGACAATAACCACAAGTCCCCAGACAGACCACTGAAAGGGCACTGATTGCAGGGCACTACAAAGATGAATGTTCCAGGCTCAGAACAATTCCATGTGAGAAAACCATGACCTTTACAGAATTTAATTTAAATGGCAAAAAACAAATATTGGATAAAAGTAATGAATTACATTCACAGAACATTCACTAACATTGACCATTTTGGTCAAAGCCATTAAAAAGAAATAAACTCTGTTCATACCTCTAGTAACAACTCTTTGCTTCAGCAGCCCTTAAAAGCTAAATGCATATCAATTTCAATTATTTAACTGATATTTTTTTCCCTTCAATATCTATTACCTTTTTACAAAAGAGAGAGCTGAGATTCCGCTCTGCTAGCTACAAAGTGTTGCAATTTCAGTCTTAATGCACTATTTCTGCGAAAGTTATTTCATGGAAATAGGGACTGAATACTCCACATGAAACCTCAATTGTAACATTCCATTGCAATGCAAACAAATATTACCACGCTTTCTGAATGTATCTCGTAGCCTACTCATGCTCTTATTCACAGGAGATGAGCAGATCCAGAACAGCCCTGCTGAGAATGACCTGTGGGTGCTGGTGGATGAGAGGCTGGACATGACCCAGCCATGTGCTCTGGCAGACCAGAAAGCCGATTGTGTCCTGGGGGCATCCAGAGCACCAAGGGCAGCAGGTGAGGGAGGGGATTCTGCCTCCCTACTCCACTCTGGTGAGACCCCACCTGCACTGCTGCATCCAGCTCTGGGGTCCCCAGCACAGGCAGGACATGGAAATGATGGAGCAGGTCCAGAGGACACCCACGAAAATGATCAAAGGACTGGAGCACCTCTCCTAAGGATACAGGCTGAGAGAGCTGGGTTTGTTCAGCCTGGCGAGGAGAGGGTGATAGATGCCCCATCCCTGGAAATATCCAAGGTCAGGTTGGCTTGGGCTCTGAGCAGCCTGATGTAGTTGAAGATGTTCCTGTTCACTGCAGCAGGGCTGGACTAGAGACCTCTAAGGGTCCCTTCCAACACAAACTATTCTGTGATTCTATGCCGCAAACAAGAGATTTTAAGCACAAAACACACCGCATCTGTGCAGTTGCTGCATCCAACTGTTGCACTGTGGCACTAGAAGTAATTTAACCACAAACATCCCAAGGGTGATTTGGAAATGATTGATGTGACAAGACTGGCAGTCTCTGGATAAATCCCAACAGCTGCCACTATGGATTACTGCTTAAGACATAAAGCCACAGCACTGGTAAAGAAAATATATGCAAATCAATATATTTCTATTCTACTCCCAGTAATGACGATGACATCAAATGTTATAAATAACAACAAAGACAGGTGAAATAGGTGAAGGTGTTTCTTGTGGATACTGTAATTAACACTCATGGGACCAAGACTATCACTTACAAATAAAAGGCTGATACAGTCTCAAAGCAAGCTCTTGGCCTAAGCCCATATTAATGAACCAGGTAGGACTGTGGCAGAGACTCAAGTGTGAGCACCTGTCCATCCATAGTGCTGAACTATGACCATGCATTCCTGACACAGCGGGAAGGGATAGCTGCAAGTCATGATGTCACTTGCTCACAGCTGCAGAAAATAGCCTCTGGCCTGTTTTACCTACTAGAACATATGCAGCTTTTAAATTCTGGGCACAACATACATGGAAATGCATAAGCACCAGTTAGTTACATTTTGTGTGGCAGTGACTGTATTGAATGTATTGACTGTATTGAATCTCCCTCCCATGGCATCTCCAACAGAACCTGTCCTTCCCCACATTGCAGAAAAGTGACTTAGAAACTGCAGATTACGAATGAGCAGCAGCTGTTACAAATCAGTCGTAAATAAAACTCAAGCTTTCTTTCATGTGTTTTCTTCTATTACCAGCCTTCCTATGGATCACCTCATTCTTCTGCTAGCTCGTTCTCCATAAGTAATACCATCACCATCACCTCTGTCTCCACCACAATGCTCCAAGGGAGCCACTGCCATCCCAAGGTCACAGACTGCTATACCTGCCATCTGAAATCATTCCTGGGGCAATTGAAACCCTCTTGCACCAGAGACTAAAGAATGACCAGGACGCCCTGATGCCATGCTAAATACCAAATGCAAAAGCTTTAAACTGTGTTACACTTTCACACTATTGCCACCCATTCAGAATAATACTCCTTGAATCTGTCACCTTTTACAGGAGAAGGATAAAAACTATGCAGCTGTGTTTAGCAATCCTTCTGTAGTTTACACAGCAAAAAACTTGGGGGAGCCATCTAGTGAGTCATTGTTTTCCTTCCCTCACATTTTAGCAAACCTCAGAGAAGGATGTTTGAAATCCGCCTCTACTGTGTAAAGAAAGAGCATCTCAGGCATACTGATTCTCAGATTCACCTTCCTGAATCTCTAAAGTGACTGAGCTCCCTTTCATGCCTACACAGCACTTGTGCTCCTTCCCCAGGGAAAAGAAACAGGAACACCTGCAGTTCAGAGCCACTCACTTTGTCTCGAGGTGACAGCTTAAGGACACCAGCTGTTTGTGATGGTGAACTGGACTTGGTATTTTGCAAGTATTTTCTTTCTCCTCTGCAAAATCTTCCCTGCCATCCCCTTCCTCAGCCACTCCCTCAGAGGCTGCTTGTTTTTCTGGAATACATTAAGTTCATTTCTCATGACTTCACTGTTGATTCCTTTGATTCTCCCTTCTCAGGGTAGTGCCTACAGAATTTCTGTGTTGATTTTTGTCAAAAGCAAGTAGAGTTTCCTTTGATCAGCCTTGTTTTGCTAATTTTGGATGCTTTGAGGGGAATTAATGTCTGGGTTTAGAATGAAGATGAGACTCTCCCCCACCCTTCTTTCTGCAGGTTGTTTGATCTGAATAGAGCAGACTGCAAACTATGCCTTTACATGTTACTTTCTTGGAAAAGTAGGAGATGCTGATTCCATAGGGAGGGATTTTAAGAGGAATAAATTAAATGACTTTAACATTGAGCTACAAGTCTGTGGACACACAGTAATACAAAATTCAGAAAAATGCTTATCCAAGGCCTACCTTTAAACATAAATTTGACAGACTTTGGTGAAGCTATAAATAAATTTACAATTTTGCTCCTGGAAAAACAGCTTCCCAAATTAAGGCATAGGATGTTTTTCTTAAAAGATACAAATCCTTTTGCAGAAGGAATTTGCAGAAGGAATCTGAGGCCTAACCCAGCTGACTCCCACTGATTAACATTAATGCAATTAAAATGGAAATGCTCCCTCTGCAAGAGATTTGTTTGCATATGGCTTGTTAGCGATGCTATAATCCTCTGCACTTCATCCTCCAGAGAGGTTACTGGTGTAAAGATAAGTAATGTCCCTAAGGTCTGACACTGCTGGGGAAAACCATATCCAAAGTCTTTGGGGTAAGTCCACGCTCTGCACGCTGACTGATCGCAACTCATCATTCAACATTAGTAACTTACGTTCCTTTTCTTGCCAAAAAGACACGACAACTTTAGGCCAGTTGTGACTGTAAATCCTAAAGGATTATTGTAGTCACTTAGAGCAGTTACTTAACATAATTCTATTAACAAGCATCATTAGTCCTCATTGCCAGAGCCGGTTCAATGCTTCTCAGGCTTGCAGCAAACATTCCTCCCCTATCCTTGTGCACAGGTAGAACAGGAACCTGCAATCACAGAGGTATTGCAGTATGTAGGTGGTGGCAATTGAGCACTGTCTGTGCTACAAACATAAAATAGCTCCAAGCCAGAAAACCGTGTAGTGACATGAGTCCAGCTCTAACTCAGTTCCATACTCAGCTTTCCATCAGCATCCTGGAGCTTCTCTATACCTCAGAGAATGAGCAACAGGTAGAGGAGGGTCAAGAGCAATGTCATCAAGTTCAAGAGAGAGACTTGCAAGTATCTGCACCAAGGGTGGAACAACCCCGTGTGCCACCAAGAGCTCTGAATGGTCTGGCAAAGCTGCAACCCCGCTGAAAAGAAACTGGGCTCAGGACGGACACCAAGTAGAGTATGAGCCAGCACACGCTCTCAATGCAAATAAGACAAACAACCTCAGAGGGTGCATTAAAAGGTGTGTGACCAGTAGAGAAATGGAAGTTACCATCCCCCTCTACTTGGCACTGGTGAGATATACTGTGTCTAGTTTTGAGTCCATAGGTTCAAAAGCATGAAGAAATTGGAGAGTGAAGAGCAGAGGGCTACAAAAATGATTGGGATAGAGAAAAGGCTAAAAGAATGTGAAGAGGCTAAAGGAGCTGGACTTGTTTAGTCTGGTGAAGAGGAGGTTAAGGTAAGACAAATGTTACTAACTTGATTCCAGTTCTGTCAGAGATTTTAAAAGGGGCAATGGCCCCAAATTTAAGCTATAGCCATTCATACTGGATGCCAGAGGAATCTTTTTTAGCTGGGGCAATATTGCAGCATTTGAAAAGGTTACCTACAGCATCTACAAAATCTCTGTCCTTGAGGGTTTTCAGTAATGTGCTTTACAAATCACATTTGACCAGGCAGGTGAAGTGTTGGCCCGAGTTGAGAGCAGGAGATTGGATGCAACCAGTATTCCTATGTTGTGATTAGTCTCCAGATGAGTTCAGATTGATCCATTTACACATTTTGTGCATGGTGGTTCCCCAGATATTGTTGTCTCTTATTAGAGCTGCTACTTCAAAAATTCAGTGCTAATGTTAATGGTCTGCTGCATGTCATTACTGTGAGGAGTAAGTATGACAAACCCCATGTTCCATGACCTGTATCTGATACATTCTGCCTCTCAGTAGACATTTCTAAAAATAAGAAATCTACAGTACTAAAATTCTTTCCCAAATTTGAAAAATAATGGCAGACTAAAGCATCAGAAATGCCTTAAATTCAATAATCTGGCACATGTTTACTGGGAATGTTAGCCTCTTCATTTGCTTCTCATTCTTGTTATGACAGTGGCACCACATGCAGAGCTGTACTGGGAGACAGATTATATCTGCACCACAACAGGAGAAAGAGGCTAAGGGGGAGCTAAGTTTGTCCCTGTGGCTGGCACAGGCTGGGCAGTGCCAGTGCCTGCAGTGAGAACCCCGACAGCACAGCTCTTCCCACACCCAGCCTGGTGCTGCACTGCAGTGACACTGTGGCTGTACCTGCACTGCACAGCACCTGCTGTGTCTGCCTGCACTGGGATTCAGTGATCTGAGGGATAAAAAAGAAATTAAAAAAAGAGCAGCTGCCTGTAGTTGCATCAGAGTTGCTTCACCGTCTACAAGGTACAAGAAAAAGCCTTGCAGAGCAAACATGGTCACATATCTGTGGAGCCCTTTGGTTTAAAAAGTGGAATCAGAAACTCAGTGTTTCAGTGCAGTTTTTGGCCTCTCACTAGAAACACAAGTGTCACTGGTTACATATTTATCTGCCATACTATGTGCTATAGCAACATATGCTCATAAACACTCCTTTTTACAGCTCTCAGCTGCTGCATAATCGCTTGTCTCTTGTGCATTGTATGGCAGCAGAACTGCTCATTAATGAACACAACAATGACCAAAGAACACAGATCCTGCACTCTTTCTTATCAACCCATTCACAAAGTGCAAAGTCAGTTGCAGCTGATTTTAAGTCCAAACTACTAGTCCTTGAAGCATTAATTTGGGTTGCTCACATGAGCTGAAAATGTTCAAGCACTTCATCTCAACACATTATGGAGCAACACGTAACCAGCTAACAGATACAAACATCCCTGAAGCCAAAACTGCCCCTATTGGCAACAACACCGATGGAATGTATGCACAAGAAAGATGAGGCAATGAATTGTACTAACAGACATTTTAATCTGTTTTAAGGTACCACTATCTTTGGCACCAGGGAAGTTAATTGTCTTTATTATTTTCTTGATCATTATCTTCAGTTCAATCTTTTTTTCCTGTAATGAACTCCTGAAATGGAATTTAATTTTCTCTTATTTAAGCTTTTTTTAAAAAAAAAATAAGTGTGTCATGTAACACAGAGGATAACTTGGCAAGAGTCAATGATGATTTCTAGAAATAGGAAGCTTTAATAATTATTTTTAGGACAGGGTATACAACACCTCTTGAAATACATGTATTGCTGTCATATCAGTTAATTGGAATAAAAATTTCTGCCAAGACCTACAGTCAGCAGCACTGCAGTGTACACTGAAGTAAAGAGTGGGAGTATTTTTATTTTTTTTTAACTTATGAAGGAAGATCTATTACTGTGAGGCTAAACAGGTGGTAGAGCAACTCACAGCTCTTTTGGGACTGATTGCCACTTTGATGCTTGGCATCAGAATTTTCAGCAAGCTGATGCAACATCCTGGGATTCAAACCTCAGTTTCTTTAGGAGATCATATACTACAAATGGCAAGATAGCTCTGTTGCCTCAAAGAGCAAAAAACAACCAAAAAACATAGTACCCAATAGAGTAGCTTAGCTTCCTATAAATCCTGGTTGCTTAAGGGAGAGCACAGCTCTTGGATTTGAAGCTTGGCTATAGACAGTCCTTACGGAGTTCAACTGAAGACTTTTTATTTCAGTCACAGAGACACTCAGTATTTCCAAACTGCCCAGTGGATTTCCCACTGCAACAAATCATCAGCTGAAAAATTCTGATGCAACTGAACAGGAGGCTGACACTTCCTAGAGACAAATCCAGCCTTCACACTAACAAACATTAGCAAGCACTACTAGATTATTACCTTTTCCTTCACATGCAGTTACCATTAATATTTGTCCAACTTAAATTTGAAGCTACTTTGGGAAGAGATTTCAACTTTGACTGTGTATATAATATGTAACACTGCACAAGGCAATTCCTTCCTTAAACTGAAATATGCTAAGAACATCCCTAGAATACAACATCTAAGATCAACTCCATTTTTATAATGTCCAGCAAGAACACTGGAAAATCCTGTCCTTTAGAGCAACACAATCAACGCCCTTGGTTTTTCAGAGGGACTGATGAAATGGATATCAAATGCCATCCTGTTGTCTTGCCTTGACACAAAGGCACTCTTGCCTTGGAATATGCACTGGATAAATAGATACTCACATTCCATAAAGTAGGGGCCAGGTTCAATTCGCCATACAATTTGTCCTTTCTGTGTGCCAGTCACTCCCCGGTTCTTGGAATCCCAGAAATTGGCTGGAGAGTTCTCATCTGAAAGAGGGAAGAAAAAAAATAAATTCAGTAAGTAGTATTTATAATAGTAGTTTTCTTAGTTCTCTGTTTCAAGAGGCCCAGATACAAAAAAATTACTTGTACTAAATAACTAACTAACTAAATAAATCAAACTAACTGGCAAAAGATAAATGACTTCTCTTTTACAGTTGATAGCTCAGTTTATGCAGAGGGAGCAGACATGCACACAGCCAAAATAAATACATGGTTTCCCGTAAGAGGTGACCTGCCAAGGTACAGTATTAAATTCCCAAACTTCTCTAACTCAACAGAGAAGCTATTGGGAGTGTAGAGCTGATAGAAACTCCATCAGAGAGTTACCACACTGTTTCATACACCAGTCCCCCTCCGTGATGTGAAAATCCGGCATTCGTTCCCTACTCAGGAACCACAGAATTGCAACCAGAGGTATCAAGTTCGAGGCCCAGAGCACAGAACTGTCACTTAGTAAGCCAGAGCTGGAAATGAGAGATCCAGCAAAATGCATTCAAAAGAGAACAGAGAATCAAACAGAATCTGCAGAGCAGTTTAGCAACATCAGTATTTTCCCCTATGAAATTAAGATTTTTGTCCTAACAGTAACAAACACAGGCTTTAAGGACCTTTTTTTATTTACCAGACTATACTGAGACGCCTAGAAAGCTGTATGAATGAAAGAAAATCAGAGTGAGAAATTGTTTGAAGGGGCACAAAGGTTAGTTTTGATGACACAAAGCTGACATAAATCCAACTAAACTCTTTTGTACAGGAAGCTCTTTGGAAGTATGCATTGTAATGCTATATCAATGC
Source organism: Scytalopus superciliaris (assembly GCA_013400415.1). NCBI lineage: Eukaryota > Metazoa > Chordata > Aves > Passeriformes > Rhinocryptidae > Scytalopus > Scytalopus superciliaris. Next base: position 947,220 of record VXBX01002363.1, on the reverse strand, counting down.
ATTTTGGCAGCTGTTTCTTAACTAGACAGTTTTACCTGTGACTTCAAATACATCCCAATTCTTTTCAGTGGTACTGGATATTCTTTATTCTTAACTCAAAAAAAAAAAAAATATCCTGTTTTATTGTATACATTTGAGTGTATTCTGCAATTTTAAAATTCTTCGTGAAGAATCTTGTTTACCATGGCTTTGTGCATGAAGCTCCCATACATTCAAGCACATTCCTTTGCACCTAGGTAGGAACTCCCACACAGGATTACAGAACTGTCACCTGCATTTCAGAAACCCATATGCTATTTATGGAGGAATAATAAACAATTCAGCTTTCTTACTTCTATCTTAACTATATAAACTTACACTAAAGCTTCTCTTTCTCCTTTTTGCTCTGACTGTTCATCTCAGAGTATGCACTGACCTCTCTGAACTGATGCCTAAACTTGCAAAAGGCTTTCAATACAGTATTAGTGGAGATAGAGAGATAGATACATAGATAGATAGATACATAGATAGATAAAGTAGCCCCTTTATTAGAAGCTTCTAAGGTGCACAACAAAAGTACGTGCATGTGTGCCACCCAAATGTTACAGTTTTTGTAACTTTCAGTAATTAACACACCATTTTCCCCTGGTGCCCACGCTCAGAACTGTCCCTTGGAGCCCCTCCCAGGGCTCTGAGCTGACTCTCCTGTTTAGACTACAAGCCCTCTTATTGTCTCATCTGGAGTCCTTGCAGGTGTTCTTCAAAACAGCGTGTCCTTGGTAATGTGTGTCTGACAGAATTTCAGGAATGTGCGAGAAAATGTTCAGCAACTTTTAAATGCTACTTAACTTACTCAACTTATATACTGAAAATCTAGAAAATACACACTGAAATCCTTAGGCATCAGAATCACAGTTACTGCAATCTGTACGTGGCATCCCACCAAACTGACACACAGAGCATTACCAGACACACGCTGGACTTCTGTAGTTGCTCAGCAGTAACTTACACACCCTGCCCAAAGCCTCAAGGAGCTCTGGAGAGTAAAGAAGTGGCAGTGGCAAGCTACTGACATTTTTATGCCTCCAGGCATGGATTGCTTCAGGAATTTTTAGAAAGCTGTGGTCTGAACACCTCAACATCATGACAAGTCCAGAATAGTTTCATAATTATCTCAATGACAACAAGAAGGGACAGGAGGGTTCTCCCAACACTTGTAATCCTCAAGCGTGCAACAGCGCCAGGCTTATCTTTTTGTGCAGAACCAGTGTGGTAGTACCTAAACTGCACACACCATAAAGTCAGGCACTCGGGCAGTAAAGTCTTAAACCATGCATATTTATTCTTAATTACAGCAAAAAAACCTTTGGAGCAAACAAAGTCGTATCTCACCCATGTTTCTGGTCTTTTATCAAAGCCATATAAAGAGGAACCCTGAACACACAGCCTGTAAACCATGCCAACGGCCTTAAAAACAACCCATCCCTATGTGGTTTGCAATGACACCCTAACCAAAACAATACACTGTTGATGAATTTGTTTACTTTATTCATTTTTTTATGTGCCTTCCTAACCCTGCTATTGTCTTCCAGACAGAACTCTGGGAAGCCACAAGAAACAGCTTAACTTCCAGCAACACTACACTACTGACTGTTCTGGTCCACCATACAAATTTGGTTATCCAAAACATCACTACCAAAAGTGAGCAGATTCTTTAAAAATGCCACTTATCTGAAACACAGAGTTTTAAACTATTCAGTCTAGGTAAATGCAGAAATCTATGACAATAAACACCTCACCTAACACGCTCTAGTTCGGGATTTCTCTATTTAATCAACTGGAGAAGAGTCTGTTCATAATTCTAAGCACAAGGACAGATGTTAGGTATATTATGACCATAAAAATGAAATTTTTAATTCTTATCTAGTTTAACTAATGAAGGTACTCTGAAGCAATGAAATATGATTTCAATGGTGAGATTTCCAACAATAAGGCATATGCAGTTGTTGTTTTTCTTTTTTTAAATCAGTCACTAAGGAAAGTCAATGGTAATTTTTACAGGGACATTAGCGAGCCCCAGGAAAGGTCCTCTGTGAACCAGGTCTTGAATTCTGAGCTGGTAGTTACAAGAATGCAAAGCGCTTTCTTTTGCCATATTTAATAAAATCCAACATTTTGGAAGTGCCTGGATTTTCAGCCCTTTCATGAAGGAACAGAGTTCTTTGCAGTAATGAAGACTAAATCACTGATACTCTGCCCACAGGCACACTGCCACTGCAACAGAAGGTGGTGGAGACAGGGATGGAAAATGCTGACAGACCACTGCCTGTCAGAAATCAACTCAAATTACAGAATTTATTTTGGGCAGCTTTAATTCGCTTCTGAAATAGATGGTTTTTTTCTACTTCTATGATGTTATTCACATAGGGGGAAAATAACATTACTAATACATGTGGAAAAACAACTGCAAACCTCGGTTTATGGATTTTAAAAAGAGCAACTGAACAGGAAAAAAATGCACAGCATGGAAACATGAAAGCACACAATACTGAGAAAGAAATAAAATAATAAAAATAAAGTGTTTGAGAGAACAAAAAACAATGTCAGAATTATCACTGCCTCATTTCTCCCATTCCCCAAAACATACGTATGTATGTATATACACACACATATTATATATATGTATGTATATATTCCATAGGGAACTTCAATTTACGCAGTTCTATTCTCCTTTTAGCACATAATCATTGCTGTTTGTGAAACTGGCAGTTGTTCCAGAATCTGGGCCAAAGAGTAGATATAAATATCCCTTCCCAGAACATAAAATATGCAACAAAATACTGTCCTACTGCATCAGTGTCTTGTCCAGTGAGTCTACACTTTTGAAAAAAATAAAAAAACCTCAAGATGTACAGTATCTTTCTATCTTCAGTAATTAGTGGACATAAAATATTACAGAACATAACTTCTCAGAGCTGCAACCCCTATACAAACCAGTGCATGAGACAATGTTCTACAATGAGAAGTGGGTAGAAATAAATGTATCACTGTGTGGAACTTGGCAATGAGTGGTGCTCCCTGAAATCACTGCAAAGCAAACGCACTCTGAGTAATAATGTTTTCTTTATTTAACTGCTAAGCAATCAGACAAACCTGGCATTAGGAACTGAACTCATTTTTTTTCCCCCACTTTCTGGCTTCAGCATCATTACAACACCCTTGAAGGTAAGTTAGACACCAACAGCATCTGCAATACCCACGGCTTGAGCCCTCCATGTCAACACTGTAGTTCTCCACCTGTGTCCACGCTCTGCTCTCATGTGACAGTCAGTGCAGCTACAGGATGCAGCTCCCTCTGGCACGTGTCAATTCCATAGAGCTATACTATGTGACAAGCAATAGAGTAGTACTGGATAATGAATAAACAGGGTATTGCTTCTACAGAATTAGTTTTTGAAAGTAAAATTATGCCCATAAAAAGAGTACTAGCCATAAGAAGCTCTAGTATGCCCATGCCTTCGCTGTACTGGCAGCCCAGACCAGGGCACAGGACACAGATGTGTTTCACCAGTACTGAGCAGAGGGGAAGGACCAGCTCCCTCAACCTGCTGCCTGAGGTTCTTCCTAATGCAGCCCAGGATGCCAGGGGATGACCAGGGCACACTGTTGGCTCTTGCTCAACATCTTGTCCTGCAGGACCTCCAGGACTCTTTCTGCAAAGATGATTTCTAGATGGCCAGCCCTCAGCCTGTCCCAGTGTCAGGGGTTATTCCTGTCTGCCCATTTCTCCATCCTTGTGCTGAATGGCACCACAACCACCTGTTTCATCAACTGCTACTGTCACTTTTGCACGAGGATGTTATGGGACTGTTCAAAGCCATGCTAAGCCAGTACCTCACATCAGGGGTCAGAAGGTTTTTGAAGAGTTCACATTTTGTTTATGGTGTCCTATGTCTTTCACTATTTCTGTCTTTGGAAAAAGGTTAAACTACTGAAATCGATCACCTCACAGAGTCATTTGCATAGTTCAAAGCAACAGATAAATAAATAAGATACGGTCTTTTATTAGACAGATAAAGAGGAACTGCTACAGATTAATTATTTGAAACAAGCCTTACAGTCCCAGTGCATAGACTAGTCATATTTAAACCAACACATCTTTTGGTCCCAGTTTCTGTGGTCAGTAGCATTAGGTTATGTGATAAAAGACTTGCTTCTGTGAATGCAGACCATTTTTATTCTTCAAAATACCACAACATTACAGAAGTCACAAATTCCTGGTGTAGAAACGTCACAGATTTCTCACTGCAAAGGATAAAATTTCAAAGTTCCCTGTAGTAATCTAAGAGGTTCAAATTTTTGCCTACTGATCTCTTTTCTGTAAAACATTTATAAAGATGCTCATGTGCTGAGCTCAGAGAAGGTGACGTTAACATATTCTGATTGTCAGTGAATGGCTTTAATTATACACAACTTTACAATTTTCATCTTTTACTCCCATATATGGGGATTCTAACACATCTTTTGAAAAAACCATTCAGCTTAGCTCAGGAAAGATCAATCATGTTGGTAACACCATTGTATCCTTGCATAATTCTGTTACCCTCATTTGGGACTTACACCCCAATCTCCATTTTTTCATCCCTTTCAGGAAAACCCATTACACAAAATCTTTTGAAGTGTTTGTACTGTTTAGCCTTAATTTAAAATTATAAATTAAGTTCAGACTGCCAAAATGCTGACTTCTTTAGCATATTAGGTTAATTTCAATAAATTCGTGAGCACTGAAGACGATGCATGCAATGCACCCAATTATTAGGCAGGGTGGGGAGGGTTTGTTCCTCAGCATGGGGAAGCTTTAAAAGCATCAGTCTAATGTTATTTCTCTTGTCAGATGTTCTCTTACAGTGTGCATCAGCAGAGCTGGAAGGCTGGTAGATAGTAAGGCTCTGTCTAGTTTTGTCTCAAGATGAGATTTGTGGATCTGCCATCAGTTTGTCCCACAAACATGTGATTGAGGATGGTCATCCTCCACCTATTTTACTCGGCTATTTCACTTAGTCTTTAACAGTAACGAGTTTTTGGTTAATCTGCATTCTGAACTTCAGTCTGAGCCAACCATCAGGAGATCTGTAGGATGGCATTTCCAGTGTAAAACAGAAAATTAATCTACATGCATTTTACTGCATTACTTCCAAAACCTCAATCCCAATGCCAATAACTGCACTCTGTTTTTCGGTGGGAGCACAGACTTCCAAGCAGTAAAACAGACTGTCCCAAAATGTAAGACTAGCAAGAACATTCCAAAGGGCACTGACTGGGGGTTTTGAGCAACTGACTGAGAAAGTCTGTAACACTAACTTTTATGCAATATTTTCACTTTGGTAATAACCTCTGACAATTTTAATTCTAGAAATACTAAAAATAAAAATCCACAGGTAATCATTAAAGAAGCAGCACAGTGTTTACTGAACTAAATAATCTTTTTCCTTATGCCCAAAACATGCTTAAAAACAGCTGAACACTGAATCAGGACTCATTTTAAAGAGAAGACAAATTTTATCACCTGAGGCCTCACTGCTTTTCTAGAAATCCAGTAAGTAAATTAACAATTTCGAGGCAGAGTTTCCACTGCAAGCAATTGCTACAATAAATCACATTATGCAAACCCATTTAAAATCCTCTACACATCAGTTAGTACCGTACAAACAAATACAAACCCAGTACGCCAGAGTTCATGTTCTGTGATTTTCAGAATTCCCCAGCTCAGCCCATGAAGAGTTCACAGGTCCTCTGGTAGAGCCAAAATATTTCTCATGAAAGACAGCACCAGTGTATGCACTACATTGACATTGCTGAAATGAAAGATCAACACTCAGTTGTACCTTCTAGCCTTACCTGACCATTCCACAGGATGCCTGTGGATCTTAAACTGCATTCCTCCATCAGAGCCCAATTAACAAACTGAAGAATAAAAAACAATAACGTTTTACAGGGTGGACACTGAAAATACCATCCTTGTTTCCAATCCTAAATGGTATCTTCTACAGAAGTTGCCTTCTGCACCCAGCCTGTGCAGCTCAAGTTTGGAGGCTTTAGCTCTGTATTAGCACTGTTGCATAATCTCAGCTCCACGAGGCACGTCTGTCCTCTCCCTTCCTCTTGTCATTTGAAGGAAAAGGGTTTCAGAAGGATGTTCTCAAACTCCATGGTAGTTCCTAGCAGTTAAACACCATCGCCTGCTTCTTCTCCTTTAATCAAGGGTTTATCCGGGTTCAAACAGCCCGTGTTCAAACATATAAGGTATTACGTCCTTCAAACTCAGCTATTTGCAGCCACTCCCCTCCGAAGGGTACAGGATGCCAAAGCCCCATCCTCCCTCCACTTCCTTCCTTGCCTTGTCCATGGGAGGATTCCTCAGCACGGCCACAGCCCCGCAGCATGGGGCGGGCTGATGTAAACAGGAGGATGGTTAAATCCTCCAAGTGACGGCAAGGCAGCCACAGCAACGAGCACAGCAGGAGCTCACTGGAAGGGCTGGCTTTTGTTTACACAGAATTTCGCTCTCCCAAAGGACTTTCCCATAAATCCAGTTATTTCAGAGAAGGCAAGACTGTTCCACGACATTTGGCTGGGATGGAGCTGCCTTTAACCCAGGATAACTCTGCACAGGGCACTCCTGAGCAGGTGGCAGAGAGCTCCTCTCCTCTGTCACGTTGGTAAATGCCACCTCAGTGCAGGGGCTTGGACAAGGCTCTGTTCTGCCAGATGTTTTGACTGCTCACAGGTCTCGTGGTGGATGCTGACAGAGGACCTACAACTCCTCCAACTTTCATCAAGAACCCTCATTGTGCCACAGCAGCCCCAGTACTACCACAAGAACAAAAAGGGTACTTAAAGGTCTGTGGTCTACAGATCAAGTCTTTCACAGCACACATTTCATGAAACTGCATGCCTGTGGAGCACTAGGTTCAAACTCTCAAACCAAATGTTGGTTTTCCCAGTAATACACAGATTTAAAAACAAACAAACAAAGAAACAAAACTCCCCAAAACCAAAGAAATGGGGGAGGGAAAAAAACAAAAAAACCCCTCCCCCTCTTACAGGAGTATCTGTTCTTACTTGGCTTGAAGATTTTCCAAAAAATGCTTCCAGTCAAAGAAATTAAGATTGACTCTTTGCTAATGAAGAATTGAAAGGTACTGTATTGCTTTATGTTTGCATGAGCACCTCTAGGAATTGTATTTTCAACAAACAGAGAGGGAAATAACATCAGAACTGGACTAATATAAGAGAAATTTAACACACTGCTGTGTACTAAATGGCTGGAAACTGTTCTCCCTTGAATGCCAACAGAGCAACCCCAAAAAACGTTGAGAACAAAATTCTTGGACAGTCTTAAAAGCTGCCTAAGCAACTACTAGATCCTACTGCATGCTATCAGAGTTATCTTTACTCTTCAGAACACTTTGGAAAACTCGGAAGGTAATGAAAATATAAGAGACAGTTTTTCAGCTGAGAAAAGCAAGAGCAGAAAAGAGGCAGAGAAAGGTACAACAGATGCTCTTACAGCCTCACATAGGAGAGAAGCAGCTGTTGTGGCTCTTCCTGAAGGCAATCGTGCACTGCCGGAGGGCACAGGGCAACACTCTGAACTCCAGCCTGGATATAAATATCGGCCTTCTGGTGACACAGCCCTGCTATATTAGCAGTGAAGGATCCTCATCATCTATAATCAGGTAATTAATATCATGATCTATAGTCCAAAAGGCAAAGAGTTGTTTGTTCCTCGCTGCACAGCAGCACTGTTTCTGTTGCACGGCCGAATTTAAGGTTCACATACCTCCACTTACTGCCCCTGAGCAAGAAGCAGCTCGTGTGCCCTCCATGACCCACTGTGTACCACCAATATGTTGCTGACTTTCATTGCACTCTATTACTTTACACAGTAATTATGAATTTTTGTCCCTGTGACTGACAGGATGGTCAAGAATAACACTTCTCTAACACTTCACTCCTACTTCAGCTGCAGAAGCAGAGCATATACCCCATACATCCCATACCCCAAGCTACACCACACACCCCATCCAAACGCTAAACCACAAAATCTTTTCACTACCAAAACCTAAATTAATAGAGTGGGAAAATCCTTGCTTTCATTTTTATACACAGCCTTTATGCTGACACTGGTCACAAGAGAGACTACTTCCTTCTTTTTTCAGGAATTATACTACTGCATTGTTTCCATTTCTATGTACACTAACACTTCAGCGTGGGGATCAGAGCATCTCCATATGCCCTCACACAGTATGATCTTTTCAGGCACAGCAGCAGCTCAAAGGATTAGTTAACTAGAATGCAAGACACAAAGATATTGCAAAAAAATACAAGTAATTTTTTCAGACATATGACACAGTACAATGGCAGGAATAAAGTGGAATTCCACTTCTCTGTATTCAAAGTAAAGGCATCATTGAAATTCAAAGCATTCAAAGACAAAAATAAATCCTTTCACCCATCTCACTGGCAGAAATTCAAAAGCATAACAAGAGGAAGGAAATGACCTCAAGCTTAACCTCTTTCCTGAAAATCTTATTAATACTTCTCCATAAAGTGACGTGTACTTTATTCCCATCTATACTTGAGGTTTCTCACATGTGCCAGCCCCACAGCACAAGTGCTCTGTGCACCATGAGTCACCTCTCAGCTGACCTGGCTCACCTGGAAACCACATCCTACACAGCACACGTACATAATGCTTGGCTGTTTCTGCAATGCACTACAAAAGAACATCTACTACAAGAAAGGCACAGTGTTAGACAAAAAAATTTAAGCTAGAGAACTACACTGAATAAACTCTGACAGATGGCCCTGCAATGCCCTTAGACATAAAGACCATTAGATACTTAACCATATTGCAGAAAACTCCCAACATCTTTGCAAAATAATCACCTGCCATTTAGATCACTGAGGTCCAGCTGGCTGTATGTGGGGGTAAATACAGCATGGGGTGCTGAGGCTAAAGCTGCACTACCTCTCATGTCAACTCACAGTTGTCTCAGCTGCTGATGGTTTGGGGAAGGTGATGTCTGCAGAAGCCAAAAGCAGGGGCCACAGGCAGGGAACAGTTTGGAAATTCACATTTAGCCCATTAATAGCTACTGAAATTGGATTACACCTAAAATCAAACATACTACACTAACTCTGTAGGCTACTATATTCCAAAGATTGGAGGATAGGAGAATAGCAAAGATGCAAGCAATATACTATGGAAAAGAGGTGCCCGTCTCTCTCCTGTAGCATCATATCCTTTTTTTTTAAGGACTTCACTCCATTTCATGTCTTGTTAACACTCCACTACAAATCCATCTTCACAACTGTAATTCCTTTTCAATACCCTCCTTTCTGTGATATCCAGTTTCCCACCAATATTCCCAAACATTCCAACACTCCCACAATCATGTGTCCCAAAGGTGATTATCTTGTTTTTAACAGCAGTAAGTCCAAGAAAGAAAAAAAACCAACCAAACAAAAACAACAACAACAACAATAAAACACCACAAAAACAAACCTGTGTGCACCAATATCCTAATGGCTGTTATTTTGGGACAGGATTGTTTAGCACATCTAGAAAAAGTAGCCATTTTTTCCTAATTAACTGTAAAAGGTTATTTTGGGGTAAATACTGCGAGAGTGAAATTAAAAAAAAAAAAAAAAAGAATAATCTGTATCTAAGCTTTTCTGTGCCATATTTAATCTGCCAGTCTAAGTTTACTGTGGAATGTTTTTCATCATTTTCCTCCTCAACCACAGCCTTATATGGTGTCAGATAAGCACTTGTTTGCTGGCAGCACACGAGCTGCTGAGCTGGCTTTAGCTGCACGCAGAAGAGGATTGCAGCTTCCAAGGATAAAGGGCATGCACTTTTATCTGTGACCACATTCCCATCACAAGTTTTTGCCAGAAAAAAAGTCAAAAATACAACAAAGTATTCCTGCTGTGGAAGACATGACACCAGCAAAGCTGTGCTCTTGTCAACACAGCCTATCCTGCCCCTGGGAAATTCTGTTGGTAAATAAACATTACCAACAAAAGCACAATTTTGCTAGCACAGCTGCACTTACAGAGAGGGCTTTCTCTGGTCTGGCTGTCTTGATACAGATCATATGTAATCTCACAGCCAGCAGAAAAAGTGAGGGGTCATTTATTTTATGGCCTTCATGATGGTTTTTTTATTAACCAGCAAGGATCTGGTCATGTATGCAACTGCCCAATGCAGAAAAGTCCCAGAGAAATCAGGAGATTTGCTTGGTGTTTGTTTTATTTTGTTCTGGTCAAACATTTCTGAAGTGGAAACAGTGGAAATCACTGCAGGAAGGGCCAGATGGTTATGGCAGCCCTGTCAAGTCTACCATTAGGGTCTGCAAGGCCATCCCTCTTCCCTCCTTCACAGCCTTGGAGCAATTGCTCCTCTCAGTAAGATCATTATTACTATTCAGTCTGCTGCTGCTCTCTGACAATGGCCACAGTTTTATTTTCTGAGAGCAGGAATATTCAGCAAAGGTGAAATGTGGATAAAACTGAGCGGTCTGTAATACACAGTAAATCAGACTGAATGATGTAGTGATTTCTTCTAGGTCTAATTTCAGTAAAATGTAGGTTTATTTGAGAGCCATTACTAGCTCATAAACTACCCTTACTCTACATGTAGATCTTCTGTAACTGACCTGCCCATCAAAAACAGGTTTTTCTTGTGGACCTCTCAGCAAACACAACTGCCATAACTGAGAGGGCTTTAGAGTCAAGATGACTGTGTGCTATTTTTACTTTTTTTTTTGTTTGCAAATCCAAAAATAAAACACCATTCTAAATCATTGTGAAATGTACATCTGTCCTATAAACACCCTACCCCTCACTGCAAAGCACATATATGAAAAGTACAACAGACTAGAGGAGATTTCTAAAACATATGCATGTTATTTTAAACCTGTAGTTGGAAACAGTTGCATTTGTTCCGTTTATAGTTACGAAATTTTAAAATCAGATACCAGCAAACAAGTACTTGGCAACTGTCTACCAAAACTTACTGACTAGGCTTGAGGACTCACCTTTATTTCCAGATAACATTTTGCAAATATGCTTCATATTGGCTGCCCATGAAGCAGAGTAAAATTTATTATGAGCATATTTGCTATTACTGGTCTCTAGGTTTGCACAGAACATTGTCCAGTTTCCTGCTTTCCTTTCCGTCCATCCTTCTGCTCCCTTTCCCTTTTTCCTCCAGCTGCTCGTACAGCAGAAGAAACTACCCTACTTTATACAGCTTTTACAGGAGTAATGGCATGTCATTAACTAAAACCCAGTCAGAGGTAAGATGGGTACCCGAAGTAGCAATTAAGGCAAATATCAAGCCTGTTACTACTTTATAATAAACTAAAAAACTTCTTGCCCTAATTAACAGGAGCCATTCCAGCCCTAACTATCAGCAGCCATTCTATTCCCCTTAATCCACAACTTAATGATGATATGTTTATAAATTTACTTTGTAAGTACTTTTACTTTAAAGTATATAGTATACATAGAAGTATTATAAAGTACTATAAATTATTATAAAGTGCTTTTACTTTATAAGAGTACTTCACAAATTCACATAAATTTTGCAAACACTTTTTGACAAGTATTGTGCTTATTTCCCTTTTTCATCCTCTGGACTCAAAAGTGAGGTGATGATAAATTGTAAGAAACTATAATTTATTAGCATAGTTTTTAAGTTAATAAATTTATCAATTCAAAAAAGTCACCTAACAGATGATCCTGAAAATTGCTGAAAAGCCAGAACTGCTTACTGATTACAGCAATAATTTTAAAAGCATCATTCTAACTTACTCAAGTGAACACAAATTCCTCAATTTCTGCAATTATCTTCTACAAAAACTGACCTGAATTCACTGGTGCATTACCCACTTGATGTGCCTCTTTCCCCATTCATATTCTAACAGACATATTACAAGCAGAAATATTTGCATTTTACGGATGCTGGAAAATATTCCTGCAGCACTAAGGATGAGCTCAGTCACTTCAGATCAGTCACCTACTGTACATCCAGTATCTCGACCAACAAGACCTTCCAGGCACTGCAGAGATACAAACACCAACCATAAGCAGCTACACATGAAAAGTAACTGCATCATCTTCACCCAGCAAAACAAAGGAAGCCATCAGCACAAGAGCAGTGACATTCAGCAAGAGCTCATAATTCTAACCCTCAAGTTCTGACACAACTTTCCATGAAAGAGCCACAGGCCCAAATAGATTCCTTAGGTGTGTGTATATATATAAATTCTACATAATCGGAGAAAAATCTTTAATTGTATATATACAAACTGCAAGCAAACAAAAGCCTAAGTTCAGTAAATAAATTTCTTTTCTAGAACTGAACAGGAAAATATGCAACTGAGAAGAAAGCACAAGAGATTAAAGGAATGTTTTGCTTCTTAAATCCCTGTAAGGGCATAAAGTATCCTAATGAGCTGAAATGTCATTTGTGGGAAGCTCTCAGATGCTTAATGAGAAGGCGGCACTCCCTTGCCAGATGGCACATTCTGCTGATGGCCATGGAGGAGAGTGAGTGTAACCACGAAAACGAATTGTTTTAACAGCCCATATATTCATTCCCTCCAGCAGTTATAACAAGTAGCTTTTTGTGCCAGTTGAAGTTTCAACCTAAATCACTGAAGGTTTTCCATAAGATTTTTATTTTTAAGAAAAAGATTACTCCATCATTAGCAAAGGTGTTAAACTCAGAGCACAAAATATTTTAAATCGCAGAGCCAGCATCACCCAAAAAAGTGACCCAGTCTTTGCACACAGGGATCCATCAGCTGCTTTTATGGCCAGCTAGTAGGGTGTTCTCACTTTGCTTTTGATAGTAAGTCCCACCTTCACGTTTCCCAAAGCTCTGTTTTCAGCAAAGTCTGTGCCAAACACTTCCAAAAATCCTGCGGAGGTTCATTTAACCACTCAATCACTTCTGCATTTCAGCCCTTGCTTTATTTGGTGTTTACCTAGATTTATTTCTTATAAAATGCTTTATATGTGTGAAAGTGATATTTATTGCTAGGGGTGAAGGGCTAAAACAAGACACCCTAGATGCAGTATACACACAGAGCAGACCAGATACACAGAAAGAAGAGTTTTCCTATATACAACAGCTGACATCCAGGAGGTTAGTCTGGGGTTTATCTTCTCAAATGTTTCATGGTTTGAACTCTGAACCTATTGTGACGGCACAAGTATCTCTGAATTTCCAGCAATGTGGCATCCTCCAACACTGGGTGGAGACAACCGATTCCTCACTGAAAGGAGAGGAGTCTGCCCTGGATTCCTCAGCTTCCCTTTTGATTGCACTTCATTATTGCTTGCAGTTTCTGACATTGCCTGATCAATATTTTTCTTAATCTGTTCCAGCCTTTATGCAGTCACAGTATCAGCTAACATTTCACTCTCACTATTCAAGTCCATTCCCACATCGAATATAGAAACATTTCTAAAAATTGCTCTTTTTTTAGAGGGGAAAAAAAAAAACCCAAAAACATTTCCTTGCCAGTTCTAAGCAATTACTCACTGCTTTTTTGAAATCCTTCTAGTTTCTCAAAGTTGTCAAAAAATATGTCTCTGCAGCACACATCTCTTAAGGATCTTGTGGGATTTTATATTCCCTTAGCAGCTGTTGTTTTTTAAGTTTATCTTCAATATTATGAGCTGTTTAGGCAGGGATGCAAACTAGTCTATTGTTGTCATTTGACATTAATAGGTTTCTTAGGGAATTTATTAGAAAGTCAGGGAGCTTCCCAGTTTGGGATACAGAAAAATATTTATATTCAAACAAGATGCCTTTATCATATTTCAACTTCTCAGTAATCTAATCCAAATGTAGAAACCCACTAACAAAGAGGAAAGGGCCCAAGAATATAGGTGCTCACCCAAGGCAGAAACAGCATTAATGTTTCCCTCTCATGTTTCTGTATTAAAGAGTGAAACCATTAACTGTGATACTGTGAATACCTCTGCATAAGAAATTTCCCCTTTCCCTTCTACAAACCACATAAACCCTAACTCAAAGAATCAGTAACATCCTCCTATTTTATTTATATATGTATATGTTTGCTAAGGCATCCAAATGGCTGGTAAGTAATGCTGCAGAAAATGTACAAAAAATAATAGGTTGGCATAAAGAGAGCACATCTGTGTATGTAAGCACTGTGCCAAGGAAGACTTTTAAAGGAATATGCTGAATAATGAGCCTTTACTACCTTTGTCACCATTAGCACTTCCTTTTCCTGGCCAGCTACACTTTCCACCTCCCTTTCATTGCCTCATGATGGCAAGATCTAATGGCAGATTCCTATTTTCCAGAGTTCCCATTGCTGAAAAGCTCTTCCAGGTTTTTACAGTTTCTTCACCTGAAATGAGTTTATTCGAAAATTCTGTTCTGAGCTGGCACAAAAATAGACCTAAACATTACAATAATTGGGAAATTATTAATGAGGCCATTGCTATAACTTGGTTTCAAATGTGTCGAGACACCCGAGTGTTGGTGAGAAGTAATTCCTACTCCTAGCTCTAACCTGATTCCTCCCCTTTTATCTACCTCCTGATTCTGATGTAAGGATTCAGAGTTTGCTTTAGATTTGACATGGCTATTGATAATTTGCAAAATTAATATATTATATAGGATAACCTGAGTTCATTATGAAGCCCAGCAAAGCTATACAAAGCAAACATCTTCTCTAAGCACATTTACTACTAAAGATGCACTTCAAATAAAACATTTTAAATGTTTTCAAAGATATGTATTATTTCAGTGAGCACAGCCAGCACTATTCAGTGTGATAGTGTATAACAAGCAGGCAAGCAATAACAAAAACAACAAAAAACAATATTATGGTTTTAAAAGTATATAAAAATGCAAACAAAAAATCCTGTTCAGATCGGTTATATGACACCTAACTAGCCACAGGTTTGTACACTGAGCTCTAATCCTGAAAACTTTGCTAATACAATTTGTGAATGAAGTCCCCGGGGCATAATTATCAGCCAAGCTGTGGTTTCTGCATTACTGCATAATTTTATATCGTATGTCATTGATTACTTGTAAATACAGACTACCCCATTTGGGGATCTGGCACTAGCATGCTGACATTGCAGAATTTAGCAGCACAATTAAGGAAATACTGCAGACACCAGGAGAAGGGTTCTTTTGGATGAGCATATGACTGAAGTCTGACCCAGTTCACTTTACAGAAGCACATCATGTTTTTCTCAGTCCTTTCTACCAAACAATATAGCGTGCTTACAGGTTGTATTAATCTTCAAGCAAACACAGGACAACCCAGAAATAGATCAGGATCACATACACCTTCAAAGGTGGTATTTTTGCCAGTTATACAGACAGAGGAAATATAATGTGTTCAGTTCTGTCTCAGTACCTGCCTTTTTGTACTGTCCCTGACCTGATTCAGGTCCCCTTGGACTCCAGCCTGGGACTTGTCTACTTGAGAGAAATTCATAATTCTTTTATTTGCTTTTTGCCAAGACCACCTAGTCCATTTTGTCACAGTGTGCTGGCAGTTTGTCATGGTGGCTTTAGCCACCAACTTGTCCAGATTTCCTCTATCACACTCGGGATGCCACTCCCTACAGCTCAGGCAGGAGCTGCAGGCAGGTACCTACCCCAGCCTCCAAGTCACCCTCGTGTCAGGCATGGCTTTTCTTTTCCTTTCCTGTCAAATTAATCAATAATTTGTTCAGATTCTTCAGCAGAGACACTTCTACTGATACAATGCTTTTGTTTGGTTTTTAATAAACAATGATTGTGCCCTTTTGCTTGCCCTCACTAAGAGGAACGCAGAGCACATTCCCTGCCCATGAGGCCGCAGAGGCCCAACCTGGCAACCTCCTCAAGAACGGGGAATTGTTAAATAAAAAATTAACCACAACAGGAAGTAGTTAGACTTCATGCAAGAAAAGCACAGAGGGCTAGAAATATTTACAAGGATTGGAGAGAAACTCTGACAGGTATACCACACAGACGTATCACAAAAATTGGAGGAGGGAAAAATGCCATTGCTATCCTAAATTCTCAACACAGTGAAGAGGGACTGCTTTACAACTGCCCATAATCACAGTTGGCTTTTGGAGTCATTAGTTTGTTCTTTCCACCACCCCTTCACATTTCACTCTCTTCCCTTAGTTCTTTCATAGCTGAGAAATAGCTGTGCTCCTCCCTCAGAGAACACTTCAGCTGCACTAAGTGCCAGGACAGAACCACTGCAGCAGCTACGACTCCTCATCCACACTGCTACTTCACTCCTAAACGCACTTAAAAAGCTTACAGATCACAGTATCAAACTATCATGGCCAACACTTACACTCCAACAAGAGAAATGAAGCAAGTTAATTGCTCATGACTGCAAACCATGGGCAGACACTGCTGACAACCAGAAAACCAGAGGCAGAGTCCTGCACCATCTTCTGACTCTCTCCGTCACAGCTGGATTGTTTCGTACCTGTATTTATCCTACTCTCACTGCTTTGCAACACTTCACAAACCAACAGAGTCAGCTCCCTTGCAGATGCTTTGCACTTTCTTCTCTCCATCGTGGTGTGCATGTATTCAGATTTCTCTGGAGGGCCTAGAAAGCTGACAGTGCATGTCATCTGTTTGGAGATGTGGTATCTATTCCTTGCATCAGGGACTTTCTGTGTAATACACCAGGGCAAGCTGGCTCATTACTTGCTGCCTCAGAGTTCAAAGTTCAGCTCCAGACCCAGATGTCAAACTTTTTAAACATTAAGGATCATCTGGTTTTACTTTTAGTTTGGCTCATCAGAGAGAAAATCCCAAATCACGGTGTCTGGTGCTGGCTTTCTCATTTCTGTCCCTGAGCTGCTGACTAATCCTTGGGAAGCAAAGAAAATCCTGAAGCCTTGCCTACCTAATGTATAAGACAGACATGTTACTAAAATGGTGTCCTCTTCCTTATTTTTAAACTAACTATATAGGACTGCAGTGGGTTTGCCAGCGCCGTGACTCAGCAAAGCCCTGTGCAGGGAAACTCCCTGCTGGGACTCCTCTCCAGGCCGTGGGCCTTTCCTCACGGAACAAATACACCTGCTCTGGGCAACAGCAGCAAGGGCTCGGGAAATCACAATGCAAATTGTCTGTGAGGAATTAAACAAGGAGCAGAGCACCTTGCCTATGCAGCCTTAAGATTCATAATGTTACTTTATGAAAGCTGGGCAGTACTCAACTCAGCATCTTGATATTGCTCCTCTTCATTTATACCCAAGTTCAGCAGCATCCTTAGCTCTGCATTAGAGAGTCTGCCTGTCGCTTCCCAGTCTGCACCTCTCATGCCAATACCTGCAAGTCTAAAAGCACAGCCCACACTCCCAACAGCAAACCTCAGGTGCTCTTTTAGGGTACTTGTCTCCCAAATCCTTCTGGAATACGGAATGCACAAAGATTTTCAGATATTATCTGTTAATTGGCATCCACAGAACTATCAAGGGTGTCTGTGACTTCGAACACAGTATCCTCTATTCAGTAAGCAATTTATTTCAGGAGGTTGACTCATTTCCTTAAAGCTTTTCCAGCTATCTGTTGTGACTGAAAAAAATTCAGAAAATTTAGAAGTACTCAAGGAAATGAGCCAACACATCCTGGAAGAAATTCATCCAATATACACACACAATAAGATAAGTCAGTCTTAGATTTCTAAAGAAATGAGCAGGAAGGAGGTCTAAAAGAACCTGACATATTTTCTGTGAAACGCAGTGTTTGTTTCCCATCATCGTAACTATCCTTACGCCCACTTGAAAAGCAACATAGTATGGCTAATCAGGAAGTGTTTTTTCTCAGGGTTTTTTTTTTCTCCCTGCAAAGAAAAAAAAACCCTTCCCTGAAATAGTTTAGTGAATCTCCCCTATATTTAAATTAAAAATGTTGCTGCCAGTATGCCTCACGAGAACTTTCAGATCCCTGGTGCTTTACCCCTAGAAGTGTAGAGTCCACGGTGTCCATACATCCAAGACAAAGCCCTTTCAGTGGGATGTATAATGCACCGCCCACCTTGTCATGGACTTGTTACCTCCATGATTTCCAGCAATGTATCAATGTATCAAGACACTTGTAAATATTTTTGAGTACCAAATAAGCCCTCTCAAAGTAACTGGTGGAGTTCATGCTCTGGCTAAACTGAAGACAGTTTTCCATTGGAAATTTAAATGGAATTTTATTACAAAGTCTTGTCTAACTACATTTAACTGCACAGCAGTCCTAAGCAAAACAATGTTATGTAAACAATAGCATCTTCCTAACCTGTTCTTCATTACCTGTCATGCAGTAGATGGAGAAGAGGGGAAAAAAGATTGGAAGATCACCCAGGATTTTTGCAGTCTGCTTTAGCAGGAGACAATTTAGAATTTTCAGGTCAAACTAACTTCAGAGTAATGCACTGATGGCATAAACACAGCTCTCTCATAATAACTGGAAAAACTGCCAATTTTTCTTGAGCACCATCCTATTATATTCAGAGTAGTAGGAATGATTTTTTTTCTTATACATTGCCAGATAATTTTCCTCACATATATGCTTTATTAGTTTTGTAATTAGATAGATTACTTGTTCAGGGTTCAGATTTACATCTTAAACAAAAAGGATACCAATGTAGTTATTTGTAACCTCAAATCTTCAATCTGATGTCATGAAAATGAAAGAAATTAAGCCAAACACTGCTTATGACAAGTACTTAAATAGCTCTGAAAATTAAACTAGACAAGACCAAAGCCAAAAGAAGCACAAAGGTCATGTTGTGATTCTTTAGATGCAGTATCATTTTTACCAGTGCCAAAAATCAAAGCCAATTATATTAAAATCATCACTAGAAGTCAAAAAAAAAAAAAAAAGGGGGGGGGGGAAAACAATTTTTTTTANTAGACATAAGCACCACCAAAAAAAAAAAAAAAAAAAAAAAAGGGGGGGGGGGAGATAACCATTTTGCTTATTTAACTTTTTAGCATAAAATCTCAGAAGTAAAAAGCTTTCTCTCTCTCATGGTGTTAAGGGGCAACAGCAAAAAAAAGGACACAGAACTATGTAGACTAAAGAAGGCAAAGAGGTTTTATTAATTTGTATAAATGTCTTGAAAGCACCTACAGATAACAACATTTCCATTAGGTATTTTACATTCCTAGCAGAATATTTTTAAAGAGCATTAATTCCCTGGCACTCTGCAGGCGAGAAACAGAACCTGGAACTGAATGCAACTACAAACAAAGGCTCGCCAACTCAGCTGCTCCCAGCAGCAACACAAGGAAAGCCAGACCACAAAGAAGCAATTGCAAAGAGTGCAATCAGACTTGCACTCCTATGACAGCAGCTTACAAATCACCTTCCATCACACCTCTGTGCTGGGGTCTCTGCTGCACGTTGCACCTGAGCCTCTCCAGTGGCAAATCACGGACAAACAGGCTCCCCCCTCGCTGCTGCAGGTACCACGCTGCTGCTGCCACTGGCACGGAGCTGGGGGTATTCTTGGGGCGGTAAATGCCCTGCCGTGTTAGGCTGCTCGGCCAATGGGCAGCAAAGAACAGCACCCCTGACAGTCATCTAAGTGAATCTGGAACACAGTCGCTTTTGTTGAACTGCTTGAGCAGGGGAGAAGGAGTGTACTCAATTTAATGTGCTGTAATTAGGACTGCTTTCCAAAATCTAATCTTAATGTGCTAATGACTCAGAACATCCAGCAGGATGGACAACAAAAGCCAAAGCTACTTGCATCATCTGGGGCAATGGGCTGATGTCAGGTGGGCTGTCTGAGATTTTACTTGCTGAACACAGAGCACGGGTGTGTTTGGGCTTTTTAAAGGAAACGGGACAACGCACTGGACTTTTCACCCTATTGCTCAAAGAATTTACAAGTTA
The DNA here is from genome assembly GCA_013400415.1 of Scytalopus superciliaris. Classification (NCBI taxonomy): domain Eukaryota; kingdom Metazoa; phylum Chordata; class Aves; order Passeriformes; family Rhinocryptidae; genus Scytalopus; species Scytalopus superciliaris. Next base: position 927,254 of record VXBX01002363.1, on the reverse strand, counting down.
GAGAACACAGCAAAGAAAATGTTGTTGCCTGCCCATTAAATACTACCCTATCAATAACTCCTTCCAAATCTTCATTAGCGAAGCCTATCCACGATGATGATGATTATCAATAACTGCTAAAAATCTTATTCATTGTCGACTTTGGTGGATTGTTCCATCCTTATCCAGTATCTAGAAAGCGACTGCCTGCTGTCTCTGCTAAGATTCAGAGATGCATCTATGTTGAAAAATTTGTCAAACTGAATTTTCCCCCACCCTGCAGGCTACCATCTGCTGAACTATGTCATGCATGAAACTCTATATACAAATTAAACCACAGTGAACACAGAAATATATTTTTTTTTCTGCTTTTTTTAGGAGGCCATTACTGGAAATTTATCTCAGTAGCAACAGAATGTGCCTGCTACTGCACTATGAGAATTTCATTTTATGAAGCCAAATCCATTTAGGTTTCATATGCAAGAAAGTACTTCCACGTTGGATGGCAAAGATAAAACACTAAGGTCCTGACCTTGCAAGGCATCAAATGCATTCAGTTCTTAGTCCGCTTCACAGATGACACCTATTAGGTCCAAGCTTTCAGTTTTCATCTGTTGAAAATTATCCTCAAGGCTGACTCCAGTCACATGAACTACACTTTTGACCATCAGATAAAGTTTAAATTCTGAAGGAAGGAAAAATTTCATGGAGCATGAAAGTTCATACCATATCTGAATAGAAATCTCTCCCTCTTTGCCTTATTACAGTACATGCAAAATGACTATGTGATATTTATGGAAATTGTAGGTTCCCTTTTGCATTACTGCACATTGGGAGATAAGGGATTAATTTATTCCCAAGGTTAGGGCAGTAATGACAAGGGCAATGAACCTACTAATTTTGATGAACTTTCAAGGACTACTGACACATTAGTGATGGAATGAGCGATCAGTGACTTGAAACACAACGGAAGACTAAACAGTTTGACATTAATTCTGAATGACTGCTAGACAAAGGAGCCTGATCTCATGAAGAGAGTTTGAAACAAAGCTCACAAGCAAAGGATTTGCTTGCATGAAAACTGGCTGCCCACCAGAGTGAGAGCAATGGAGTCCTGGATGCTGCTGGGCACAGGGACAAGGAACACTGCCAGTGCAGACGGCTGTAAGCTTTGCTGTTCCCAAAGAGCAAACGCCAGCTAAGCACAGTCAGCTTAACTGCACTCTCACCCCAAAATCAGTCACCCCAAATCAGTACCTCTCTTAGCCAAACTGGCAAATTGTACAAGGTCTGGGTACCACTCAGGCCCAGCTGAAAACTTCCATATCAGAGGAGTTCCAAGATTGTCAGGTCTGGCCTTTCTCTGGATCTTTTCTGTTCCTCAAATAGTATAAATTACAAGATAGATCTAGATGAGCTTTGCTAGGAAACAAGCCCTATGAAGATCAATATTGGCACCTTCACTAAACCCTTTCAGTTATAAATTAAGAACTTGTGTATCCAATATCAGCAGAGATTGTATTAAACATATCCACCAATAAAGTGTTAGTTTGAGTCCTAATATGCTTGTGTCTAATCTTTCATGTGCCACTGGTTTTAACTACACCAGTCACATCCTTAACACACCCTATTTAACACTTGCTTATAACACTCCTCCATTAATTCAGATTCTTACAGTCATTGATAAATCCATCCAGATGCAGGAGCCAAGAACTTCATAAAAAATTTACACTACGCAAAATGCAAAACTAACCCATAATCTATTTCTCACATGAAATAAATCAATAGATGAATTAAAGCAACTCCCTTTTCAATCCAGTTGTCAGTGATTTGCAATAACCAATTTTCTCAAATTATTTTGAAAATACTGTGTGGCATGTTGATTTGATGATAGAAAACAGCACAAGAAATGTCTTTAAAAAAATAAATTTAAACTAGCCTTCTTCAAACAAATTAAAATACAAGCTTAACACAAGGCAGTTTTTTATGGTAAAAGGGAATATTACAAATTCAGAAGTCTATATTGTTTTCCATTATCCAGTGTTTGTATTTGCCATCTTCCCATCTGCTAGAACAGTCACTTCAAAAAGGCAGGGTGGGGAGAACACCACTTTCTATCCAAAGGATTATAAATGTTGTCATGCCAAAACTTCTTGCAGTGGAAAGATACTGACAACGCAGCTGAAAGAGTGCTCCCTGCAGCTATGTTTGTCTAGTTTTCAGGTCAGGGGTATCTCAAAAACTTAAAAAACACAATTAACTGAAAAGTTTGGATTTTCTGGCAAGACTTTCTCTGTCACAGTTGAAACTTCTTGCAGACATGTATCATCTTACAAGATTCTAGATTTTGGGTTTATTTTTCTGGTTTTCTTAAGCAGGGAAATAATTATTTTCTTCTTAAAACCCAAAATTTATGTATTTTAATGTAGTGAGCATATCTTTTAAGGTGTCTGCTGCAAGCAATGAAAATACATAGAGAAAATGTTTTCTATTCACGTCTCCTGATTATTGTGGTAAAGAGAAGGTATTATGCTGTCCATACACTGATTTTTGAGCAAAATTTACCAGTACCAAAAATAAAGCATCTTTGCATGTGGGTCAGGCACTAGGAAAAAATTGAAAGAATAAGACTGGAATGCAGTACCTGGAGGGAAAGCTTCTGAAGACCCTTAGTTTGTTATAGATTTAATTTTTTAAAACCAGAGGCCTCACTGTGTATGATTTTAGGATATAATTCGTGTATTAGACTGCCTTCGCTTTTCATTATCCCACTCGAGAGGTGGCCTTTCCTTATACGTTACCAAGTCACCAGCAAATGAAACATTTCAAGGTGGCTTTTTCCACACGCTGTGGTTGATGCTGAACAGCTCAACACCAGCCTCATGCAAGTCAAAGCCAGACACTCCACCATGGAGCCAGCTGGGCAAAGTTTGACTGTTCTACACAAAACCCAAGCCCATGGTTGGCAGCCTTCAACAGCAGCCAGAATGAGGAGGCACCACAAATTAATGGCTAGTTATGCCTAGCAACTAGTCAACAGATAATAACAGTACTGCTCAGCTTTTGAAGTACAGAAAAGGAAAGAACAGAACAGAAAGGGTGGGGGGAAAAAAATCAGACTTTTCTGGAATATAATAAAGATATGACTTTGAATGTTTTTTTTTTATAATGGAAACCAGATAAATCTTCTGGGAATAAAGTATCTTAACATTTTATAATCTCTCTGTCTAATGTGAGCCACTATTTTAAGTGTATTAAAGGCAGTTTGTGCAAAAGCTTTTTTTCTTTTTAATCTTGTCTGACCTGAAAAGTAGAGGCTCCAAACTCCATTACCCTAGGAGGCTTAGTATAAATCTAGATCCTATCTAAACTGTCCTATATAGCTTCACATCAGGGTGGGGGTTTTGTTTCTTTTGATTTCTGTTTTGTTTTTTTAATGCTATTTTGGATCCATAATGTATGTCTAGCAAAACGGCAAGCAGCCTGTGTAAAGCAGCTGAGGGAAAACAAATATAATGACCTTTGATAGCCAGGCTTTTAAATGTGCTAAGGATCCCTAGAATGAGGGCATGCACCTCATAAATAGGCCTCCATAAATTAGGACAAAAATAGGCCAACCCGGGCAATTTGGCCATGGGAGATAATCTATTTAAAACAGAAGTAGGGTTTGCTTCTCTCTCCTGACTTTTTATTCTTTATTTTGTACTTCCTGTTTTCTTTCAATATCTGACTTCATGACAACCCATAAAACTCATCAAGATTGCACTTCCCTCAGCAACCCACAAGGAGTGCAGAGTCCACCTGCTCATCTTCTTGAGCAGTTCTCACTTTCCAAGGAAGTCCTGGAACCCTGTTGCTATAATAACACACTGGGATGTTTCATAGTCTCTTCAAACTGAACATCAATTCTTTGATCCTAACTGGGTTCAATATTCTGCACAGCCTTACTCACTATAAGACTCCAGAGCTTGACAACTCTTCCCACAGCAAGCTGCAGATTCCTCTTAAATAGAGCAAAAAACCCCTCCAACCTCCAATAAGTTCAATATTGCTCATAACAATAATTTTAAAAACAGTCATATACAAAGCAAAAGCTGGGTCTGTACCAAACAAAAAACCTCATGGGTCTAACAGGATGTTTGTTAAATTTTGTAGACCTCTACAACTTCAAAAGATGAAGATTGTTCACTCTAAATCCTAGTCTAAAATAATTTTTGAGAAAATTGACCTCTTTCTTTCTTTTCATCAAGACAGAAAGACTGAAAATTTACCTTTACTTCCCAAGTAAGCACAGGTACAGTATCTCTACTAAAGAGCACCCTCCTCAAATTTCATGACACCCAGTCATTTTCAAGTTACAATGCTCATAAGTGGTCATGCGAAGTCCACTCTAGGCAAAGTTTTAAGCTGAATTCAAAATGATAAACCTGTATCTCAGATTTGACAATTTCACATTTCATGCAACACTGCCTGATTTACCTAAAAAGGGAAAATAACATTTCTGCTCTGCATGTAGTCTCAGTGGGACACCTCCCTGTGCTTTTATAGATGTGTTATCTACATTCTCCACACATCTTGCCTCTGGAGGTGGAAAGCTGCTTATACAAAACTTGATGGACAAGACTGTTCAAGAAGCGCTACTGACACTTTTAAAAGTTCAGCCAGTACAAAACCAGAAATAGCCAGGAAAAAAGGATGTTTGCCTCCACAGAATACACTCTCTACCCCTCACATACACTTTTCTTCTGATAATCCTTAGAAATATATTGGAAAGGAAAAAGAATGTCTGTACTAAGCAATCCCTCTGCAAGAAAACAATGTTTTAATCATCCACACTGATGAAACAGAGGAAGATACAAGTACAGTATAAGTGAGCAAACTCACACATATATTTTAAAACATTCCTTAAAATACAAAATACTAGAAAAACTGAGCATGAATTTAGCTACATAGAGCTATGTAAAATTTTTCAGCTAGGTTCAACTTTTCGCATTTAAAAACAAAAGACTGAAAGTTACTGCAGAGCAGTATCCTGTGATTTAATGTCTCATAAAATACACAGCCTTTTCTACAGAGTATTTATTCATTTATGACTTCCTTCCCTTTTTTTTTTAAAAAAAAACCACTGAGAAACCCAGGAAAAAAAATCCACATGGACTTCAAAAACAAAGAATGAGTCCTTCAGAATAGGATGATTCTGTTTTTCCCCTCTTAGGCTTTTCTCATTTTAAAATGGTAACCTCTATTTTAATAACCATTTAGCCCAAGATTTCACTGAAGCTGTACTGTACCAGAAAAAGCTCCATCTCCTATTGCCCAGTGTAAGCAAATCAACCACCTGCAAACCACCCAGTAGTAAAGGCAGTGACTCTGACTGCTGACAGTCCTACAACCACCTGCACCACCAATGTCTGGCTCAATGTGTACAGTGCCTTCTGGTCAGTCTCTTAACAAAGAAAGGTATTAAAAAGTTTGGTGGGATTCCTAGTGAGCCACTGCAGTTTTACCGAGAAATAAAACCACACTCAGAAGCACCGAGTGCTAAGTCAGTAAATTAATGAATGAAGAGGCAAGATAGTTTCTAGTGTGTTATTTTCAATTCCTTTTATAATGGATGTATTCTACATAACTTGACATGAAAATGTACCTGGATTGCTTCAGAGGTTTGTCAGATCTCTCTGTTCAAATGCCTGAGGTCTGAATGATGCTCATTTTAGGATGTTCATCTTCTCTTCACAGAATTAACAATCACATTTCCTCCCCACCCCAAACACTGATCCAGTTTCATGACAGTTAATTGTACAACCAACATAAAAAGAAAAAGCCACAGGACTATGCTTCTGGTTATGCAATGTGGGTTTTTTTAATAAGAGCAAAATATTTGCCTTTTTCTGATCCTAGCTCCTTGAAAAATGGTGCTTTGCTAGAAGACATGGGGGAATACTGGAGGTACAGCAGCAAGCTGGCACAGCCCCAGTGCTGCCTGTGTTGGTGAGCACACACAATTTCCACTGCCTTCAGGAGGCTGTGCCAGAGGAGAGACTTTGTAAGTGAGATGATTCTCATTTTAAACAAAGACCAGGATGGATAACCTCAAGCAACTACATTAAATGCTAATAATATGTTTGAGAATGGAGCCCTTATTCTTAAAAATATTCACTAACATTCCTCTCCTGAGAAAATAAGAAGTGCCCTCAGCTTCCAAAGGAATAAGTGGAAACTGGGGATACTTCACAGCCATTATTACAAAGGACTGAAAATCCTGGATTATACCTGTGCAACTTGACTTATCCTAAGTGTGTCTATAATGGTTATGCAAAATAAAAGTTATTTTAGATCACACCCTTATAATTATATTTTTAAATATTTTTTTTTGTTTTTAAAATACTTGAAAGAGTTTCTAAAAAAACCCTCAATCAAAGATTCAGGCATGGCTATCAGGCTGAATATGCCCTTACCTCTCTGTTGTTAAAAAAAGGTGCAATTTCATCATTCAGAACGATGAGACTACATGTCTTAAAAAGACTGCTCAGATCTATTTTAAGTCAGTAACAAAACTCAGCCCTGTGCATGGATTTCAAGTGGCAGTAGAGACAAAACTCAGGGACCGTCCACCATCTACCAAGTAAACCTTCACACACTCCATTATTACACAGTAGCATAATGAAGGCATAAATTTTCTTTATAGGATTCTTACTCTGTGGTAACTTAACATTGGTTTGTACTTCAGGGACTCAACAGATAAAGTGGAAATACTTTTAATTGTGAAAGTAAGATAAAAATCACTTGTAGTCTACAACCAGACCCAACGAGAATTTCACTGTTGCACTTTAGCATATTGAATACCAATCCTGAAGTGCTGTGAACCATGAAACACAACAGGAAGGGGTCAAACCTTTATGCAGATGATGCTGTCAAGGTATTTAAATTAGAATGTTTAAACTCCATTTAGCAGTCTGTGCATTTTACAGCACAGATCACACTTCAGTTGTCCCAACTAATGCTGTTGGGAAGATCCACTTCTGTTTATTACAGAGACACTTCATTTATGTGGCTTAAAGGTTAGTGTTTACCCACAGTTCATTCCAGGAGAGACTGCAGCTCATGGAGCAACTGCAATATAGCTTTTATAACTAGGTAAGCACTGGAACAGCACAGGTCAATACAGTTTGTGGAGCTGTAGTAANAAAGAAAAAAAAAAGAAGAGATAACTAGAAACAGCATCTCCATAGCATGTAACAGTAAAGGATGAAGAGAGGGAACATCCTGGGAAAGGGTGCCACAGCAAGTATTTCTCCAAAATCCTACTGAGGCCAATTTCATCACACTACACTTAGTCCCAGAACAGACAAAATTCCAGTGGTCAGAACTGTTTCCATCACTTTCTGCTATAGCTGCTTCTGGCAGCTTGAATTGACAGTCCCTTTCTACATGGGTAATTAGGTTCAGAGAAGCAGCACAATTTTGAAACAAATCAACACATCAGTCCCACTTCTTGAGCACTGGTTAAATTCAGAGAGTAATTTTAGAGCACATGAACTGATTCCTTGAGAAGGCAACTACTTCCCACATGCCCCAACAGCTGCCCGGGTGCCACCTATGCCAGTGGGGACAAACACTGTCCTTTGGACACGTCCAAACCACACATGCAGCAGAGAAGTTTGCATCCAGGGACCTGATTAAACATAACACAGTGGAAAATCACAATCCAAGTATGTTACTGATGCCAGGCTCTCAGCACCAACTGCTCTGACCTACTGATCCACTCCTTTTGAGTCACATTATTTGTGAATGTGCACACAGCCCACAGGCCCTCGCATGCCAGCCTGGAGCTCTTTCCAGCTCCCTCCTTTGAAATATCCTGAACAACACAACAAAAAGCACATAAAAGATATCTTTAGAGACTTTTCTTCTACAAGAATTCCTCATAAACAAAAATTCTCACTCCTTCAGAACTGACTTCAGATTTTCCAGTCTGTAAGCCAGCCACCAGCAAAAGTGAAAACAGGAAACTCTTTTCTATGCATATTTATTGCTTACAAATAATGCATTTCATCTTCTAGTGGGTCACTGTGGAACCAGAGCTACACTAATTAGAATCATGTTTTTACATAGTTCACTGCACAAGAAAAGCAAAGAGGAGTCCAAAGTGATTCTCTGCAGTATTACCTCAACTTCAGATTAATTATGTAGTATGCCAAAACACGTATCAGAAAAGAAAATATGAAGTGGCAAAAGAGCAAGAAACACACAGAAATATTACAACACAGTTCTGACTTACCTATGTGATAAAGTCCTATCCAGTCAGTTGGGTCTACTTCTTCCTTAATATCCCAGAAAATGATGAGGTTCTGAGACTGTCCCAAGGTGTATTCGTACATGCTGGCTGTCAAACTCGACCTGCTATCCGAGGTCACTAAATCAGTGTCACTGTTGGCACGCTGCAAGTTCATGTTCTCAGCCATGGTGCCCTGAGAGGCCAAACTCTGCAGGTTCTCTGGGCTCAGCGTGTAGCGGAGCTGCGGGTTGCGACGTCGCACAAAGAGCAGATGTTCTCGGGCTGAACTGGCCATCTCTCCTCCACTTTTGTCAATTCACGTAAAAAAGTTGTTGTTCAGAGATCTATCGTGAAGAAACAAAAAAGAAAGTTTAAAGTGAGACAGGGGTTACTCAGTCAAATATTAAATGGAGAAGCATTAGTGTAGAAGTGTTCCCACAGAAGCCTAAAGTGGCCTGAGTACAACCTTTTCCTTCATTACTCTGCCACTGCAAACACCTCAGTGGCTGTACATGAAAAAAAAAGTATGATTCACTTGTAACAAAATTCAGAGTTAGCCACACACCATGAAATAACATTTGTGGGTGAGAAAACAGCAGAAAGCCAATCATCCAAGGCAATCTTTGAAGCAGAACAAGCCACAGTAACAAAGCTCATTTAAGTCTGGCCCAAAGAGTGAAGTAGCCTTAAGAGTGAGGACATAATGAACTCAACTTCCATCACAGAAATCACAGCAGTACATGATGTATATGGTAGTTTCAACAATATGTACTGTTTATTCAGCATAAGTGTCAAAGATATTAAAAAGGTATCCCAGATTTATGCTACTATAAAATCATTTTGTAAGGATTTTATTTTATAAGATACAAAGCATAGCTTCTGAGATCCTCTATACCATACAAAACCACATCAAACCATTGATTGGAGTACTTTAGTCTACAGGTATATAATCAATTAGCCCATGTCAGTTCATATGTGAAGTCAAATTCTGTTGTTCTTTTCCATACATCAGAAAACAGGGGCCTTATATATTCAGTGATTTTTCTCTAGCCCTGAGGAGACACCTCCCTGAAGTGTCTTCCCTCAAACAGGCATGCCAATATAATCACACCATACATTCAGTAGCAAAACTTGCACCTAATTTTCCATAGCTACGAAAAGTACTGTCCTTTGAAAATAAACCCTCACATTACTCACAACTTGAGATAAATCATCAGAAAGGAAAGACAAGAACAGCAAAATATTAAAACAGAGGGAACAGCTTATAGGAGGGCAGAATCTGTGATGGAGATTCTCTTGCCATAGAAGGAATACAAAGATTTCCTTATCCAAGCTACAGGACTTGGACCAAAGCTGTTTGCCTTTTTCAAAAGCTATAGTTTGTATTAACTCACTGTTGCTTTATTTTACAGAGGAAATAAAACAGTCCTCATCTGGCAGAACCACTTGCTTTCAGAAAAACCTGAATTTTTTGGTAATCTATTTTTCAGTCAAAACTGTGAAAATTATCTTCTGTGCCATGTTCACCTGGAATAGGAACCGTGTGTTTCCTCCAAAGCCAAACCAAACCAATTCAGTCCTCCTGCCCAGCAGTAACTTCAGAGCTCACTGGCAAGAAATCGTGTGCTGGACTCCTTACACTTTTCACACAACCTGAAAACAGTTTTTCAACATTTCTGACCAGTGGTATCAATTATTCCACTACAGTATCTTCTGTGAGGGATGTATACTGCAAGAAATACCTCCTTAGTTTTTTACACACACACACACACACACACACACACACACACGTATATATAACCACCAGATATATAGAGAAGGAAGCTGTGTGGATAACAACACACAGGTACCTGTGTATTATTCCAGGGATATTCTTGGTGTCATAGCCTTCAGCTGTCACACACAGATATATGTTCTCTCAAAATCACCCAAGCATTGTCAGGCAGTGCTGTGTGTCACCTGCTATAGTGGTCCTGGTTTCAAGCAAGGAAGCCCATAATGCAGAATGAAGTAGAGCCGAGGAGAAGTAAGTGGATTAATTGGCCACTTCCATAGTACTACAATTTTAATTAGACCTACAGTACATTACTGCTATCAATCAAATGTCTGACAAATGAGTTTATTAGACAGAAACTCTTGCCTCTAGAGGTCAAAAGACATTTAAATATTAAAACTAAAAAACAAGTAGAGTGCTTGCAGATCCCACAATTGTGACTAGGGGAAAAAAAGGAGGGAGGGCTTAGTTGGGTTTTTTGTGTTTTTTTAAGAAAAGGGCATTTTATATTTTGAGAGTTTTCTTTTCCTACTCATTCCTTCTTCCCCACATGATACATCTTCAAAAACTGCCTCTTCACTTCCATTTCCTATCATTCATCTGCAATTTTCTTTTCAATAATATTTCAGTGTATGGACTCCAACTGTATCAAAAATTCTTCTGCTATTTTTCAGCTTTTCTTAAACGGGAGATGTTTTGAAATAGTAAGAACTAACAAAGGGGAAAAATAAAGTTTAACTCATCCAGCTGTATGCAGTTCATCACAGAGTGTACATGGTTCAGCATCAAATAATGCAGAAAAGGAAGGAAACAAATTCAGTTCAACAATTTTATATATACAGAAATGGATGGCATGGAGATGACTCTATTTACTTCACAAAGTGCACAACCCAGTCCATCCTGACATGAGCAATATTTTGGCTGCCTATACAAAGCCTGTTATTTCCCATGCTGGACGTTCACTAACAGCTCTGTGCCACATTCCCATGCACTCTGCCTCTGGCACCAGTGTCAGTGACGAAAAGGAAACTTTGGTATAAAAGCCCTTCTTAAATGAGAGTCAGGGAAGTTAGACTCTTGTTTCTCTATGAGAAGTATTATTCACTAGATCTGAAAACCCTGGACTGCTCTGAGACCAGAAGGACAAACAAGAAATAGCTACCAACTTCCCCAGAAGAGGTGAAACACGCAAAGATCTGCCAGTCCCTGTGATCACTCCCTCTTTTTTGTCCTTCTTTTTTTTACTCTGTGGTCTGAGTAAGAACACACACTACATTTAAGTGTTAAATGTCACAGTGAAAGACATACTATGGACTCAGGAAGTCCCCATTTGCACCTGAGCCTGCCCACCACAGCAAGCAGCACATGCACCTGCCTGGGTTCCTCCACCCTCCACGCCAGACATCCGGCAAGATTAATTAACAGGCTGACAGTGTGCTATTAAGTTTATTTTCTTCTGTCCCACAACCACAGATTTATGCCATTTTTGAACTACTGTGTGCAGTGGCTTTATGGCAGCAAAATCACCGCAAAATAAATGTAATGCAGGAGGACTACAGGTTAAAGACAAAGTCTTAACAGGAGGGATAAAGAATTTCCTTCAGCTGCAGAGCTGTATGCTGTAGCCAGGGCAGCACTGGCATTTGTTGGAACATATTGAAAATTTATGTGGCAGATGGGAAAACTCATCCATGGTTAGGGACACATGAGAACTAACTTGTACTAGCCAGGACTATACCACAGTTTGAGAGATGAGAACAAGCTAAGAAAAATGTTAACTCCTTTGCAACAGCTCATTTTCTTAAGTCTTGATGGTTATCACTCTGTTGAATCATGGACATAATTACAGTTTCTGAAAGTAAACCACAAATCTAAAAGCTGGGTAACTTGTCTGATCATCTTCAGAATTCCAAGTGTCTTAAACTCATGATTTAAACAATGATCACAACAAATCACATAACTTAGGGCAACTGAAATCAGTTTTCAACCAACAAGGTAAACTCACATGTAAATGAGCTCCTATTATGGAAAAAGTACCTTAAAAAAATTCAGGACTTGTAAGCTTTTAGGGGATTTTCTAAATTCGGTAAATAGGTTGTAAAGGGGCCCTGGTGTCAAATAGTACTCTGCTATGTAGTATCTCACAGTAAACTGGGAGGTGAATTAAAAATATTTGTAAAGAGATATATGACACTCATATTGTCACAGGGGAAAAGGTGACTGCTATAAAACCCAAGCCATAAGAAGTGATGGAAGGGAAAAAAGAGCCGCTACTTTAATTATTTGCAGTCTGGAAACAGGATGAAAACCTTACACAATGCCTTCCTGCCTGCAAAAGACATTACATTATCTGACATTGCATTAACAATTCCCAGTGTCTCTCACTAACAACATAACTAACAGAACACTAACACATACATCCTACCAGAGGCTGAAAATAAGAATTATCCTCCCACCTTCAATTCCTGCTAAGCACCACTGAAACAGCATGTGCACCCAGACTATACTGTAAGGACAATACTCACGATCTGCTCCAAGCACCTGCCCTGCCATGAAGGTTTAGCTCACCAGGCTGAATGTGATCAGGGCAGAGATTTCACTCAGTATCAGACCAAGCTGGCAAGGCATTTTGTTTTGTGATGGCAAGCTGAAATGTGGAAACTGAATCAAAAGCATGGGGGGGAAATAGGCACTCAAGAAATCAGCAGATACTAACTCTGGCAAACTATTTTAGATGAAAAGTGAAACCTGCACCAAAGCTGCTTATCCGTATCACAGCGTTTTCTTCAGTACTTGACAAGAAGCTTAGAGAGAAATAGGACTGATTTCCTCTTAATCTCTAAGTGGCACAAGTTCAGGATTATTTCTACCTAAATATACTCCTCAATTACGAATCACAGAGAGACTAGAACTGGGAAACAGTTCCACTTAATATACAAAATACAGATAGGAAAAAACCTTGCCCAACCTTCTTCACTAAAGGAAGTTGAAAAGAAATGTCAGACCTTTTCATGGAGTTAAATATTCAATAGTCTAAAAAAATACATGAATGGAAGTCTGAGTTCCGGCACAGGAATAACCAAAAAAATCCCACCCCACCATGCAAAACAAACCAGTGTTCACGTGGTACCCTGTTTATCTTACTCATAACAGTGATTCATTTCTTGTAGTGATCTTTGATGTGGCTTACGGGTCTCACTAACAGCCTCTTCCCACAGCGTTTACTGTAAAACGACTCCATAGGGCTGGCCCTGAGAGCATGACCAGCCACCCACTGGACAAGATCTGTGCTCCAGGCAGGTGGCTGGGGGTGTTGCTGGGGAAGTGGTGATTAACCCATTTCACTGGGGGACTGGCTTCATGTCACTGCACTGCAACATCACATCACCCACGAGAGGAGGTGGGCACTGCAGAAGCCCAGAGGCGAAGGCTCAGCAAGGAGAGCCCTTGGGGAGTGCTCTGTGCCAGAGTGTCCCTGTTGCTGTATGTCAGATGGGCAAGAACTGTCTGCCCAACTGACCCTCAAACTTCCCCCATTCACAGAATCATTGAATCATTTAGGAAGGAAAATACCTTTAAGAACATCCAGCCCAGGCACTAATGTAACGCTTACAGATTCACCACTAAACCATGTCCCTAAGTCCCATATCTACACATCATTTAAAGAACTCCAGGGACAGGGAGTATTTTCCTGGGCAGAGGGTTTCAATGTCTGACAACTCTTTTGGTAAAGCATCTTATCCTAAGATCCAATATAAATCTCCCCTGGGGCAGTTGAGGCTGTTTCACTGGGCCTTTCACTTGTTACCTGGGAGAAGAGACTGACATTCAACTCACTACAACCTCCCTTCAGGAAGCTGTAGACAGCAATGAGGTCCCCCCTTGAGCCTCATTTTCTCCAGACTAAACACCCCCAGCTCCTCCCCATAAGACTTGTGCTCCAGTCCCTTCAGCAGCTCCGTTGTTCTCCTTTAGACACATTCAGATCATGCCCGGTGTATCTCTCCAATGCCACTCCCATGCTGAGACAAGCAATCCACGTAATTACACAGGCAGAAGAACACACTTAGAATACAAAGCACAGAAAACATGCTGCTTTTCCAATTACACACTGTGTGACATGGCTGTGTTTAGCACAAAGACTTATAAATGCTACAATAAAGGGTTCAAACTGACCATCTCTGTCTGAGCTCTAACAGGCTGACAGAAGAAAATGCTTCTTGAATAAATTCAGAATTTGTGGATTTTTTTCTACACAGAACTCAAAAATAGCACATTTCCTGGGATGAGGTAGGACTCCAGTCCATACACTGCCTTCAAACTTGCTAGAAATTGGCAAAAGCAGAATAGTCAGAATACAGTGTCAGCTGCAAAACCTGCTTATGAAGCTGGGTGATGGTTAACCATATGGTTCACTCATATGCTTAACCCCCCTGCACTTACCCTCCTTTCAGTACTAAAGAGCTTTCAATCTCCTTTAGAGCTGCTGTGTACCTCTGCCAGCAGGACAGATGGGCCACTCCCAGTAAATGCAACAGCTACTTACTCAGCAAGATCATCAGTAACTGATTTTGTCTGAGACAAAGAGATTAACTCGATAGCTCTTTAACTCAATAGCTTCCTTCCCGGCCCATATTCTAACATTTCAACGACTATTTGGAAACATAGATTTGTTGTATGAAAAATAAAAAATAAAATAAATCAAAAAAACCCAACAATATAATAAAATCAGATAAAGCTGACATTAAGAATCCATTTCTATACAAAGAGAGATAAGAGAAAAGCTTCATCTTTCTGCCCAGATGCCCCTTTCTTGTTATTTCTCCTGGAATATTTCCAAGAATTTCTACTCATCAAGTTTCCTGCAATCCACATAATGGAATTTCTCTCAGAAGTTACTTCACTGCCTGATTAGGAGGACTTTTCTGTGTTAGCTAACATTCTGTCAGATTCACGTTAAGCTAACACATTTGGATGCTTCCTATTCAGTCACACAGATAAAGAGGAATTGAAAAGCAGCCACAGTATTCAAGAGCCAAGAAAAATCAGATCTTTGGGATCTCTGTTTTTCTCCACTGATAACCAAGCAGCCACAGTATTCAAGAGCCAAGAAAAATCAGATCTTTGGGATCTCTGTTTTTCTCCACTGATAACCAAGTAGAGGGTAATAAGACCTTTTCACTTACATGGCCACGGCTACATCCTAAATCTAGGATGATTTAGTACATTTATTAATCATCTTGTACCATGTAGTGGAAATTTCATTCCAGTAGATCATGAAGTTCAATATTTCAAAAATAACTACCATTGTACTACATGACTGCACAGTTCTGAGCATCAACATCAGGCAGAAACCTGATGAGATCCTTCAGCTAAAACACAATCATAGCTGTTCAATATTGCTACTCAGAATACCTTAGTGCTCATTAGGTCTGCATGTTTTAAATAACTATTTATGCAGGTAGATGATACAAACAAGCCCAGTGATGGTTACCTTGGAGGGGAAAAAAGCGACCATTCCAAACTTAGAGAATCCGTGATTGAACGAAAACCAAAAGAGGGATGTCATGCACTTGAAAAATCAAATCACTGCACTTCTGACACCATTTTTCTTTAATTACAAGGATACTCAGGATATATCAGAACGATTAAAAGGGAAAGATGTCTCTCTTTTTTCACCCTAGTTCTTCTAATCTGAACATGTGACAATATTTTTTTTTCCACTGTTTTTCCTTGAACAGCCAGTCCTGGATATTACTTTCATTTTGGGAAGCTCTTGAAAGATATCAAAAATTATTGGAAACTACCGTCATAACTGACACAGGACTTAGACACAGTTGAAGTACTTAAATGTCCTATAATTTCTTTTTTTTAAGTAGAATAAAATTAAAAGTTACTTTAATTCATCTTTAAATTAATTGGATAGTAACTGTCTTGCAACAGAAATTGTTCTTTCCAGAAGCACAGAGACAAGCTAATTCAGAAACGCTATTTTTCCACTGCTCTGCTTACTTCCTCCTCTAACAAAGCCCCCCAGACTTTCATAATAGGACAATTACTGGATACTCTTAGAAGCAGCTTAGCCTGAAGCAATGATGATGAAAGAACTTAATAAACTTGCAAGTTTCAAGAAAAGAACCTATATGCATGTGATCTTTTAACCAGGTTTCATTTTTGATCGAGAAAATTGCCAAGAAGGTCAACTGAAGCATCTTGAGAGGCACAGCACTTTGGAGATCTTCTCCCAGCAGAAATGCTTTGACTTCTCCATTCAAACCATCTCCGAAGGAGTGCCAGACTAAATGACAGGCCCGGCACTGGGCAGGCTGTGCTAGGTAGCTGGACCCCTAGGAGAAGAGTCAGAGGCTCCTCCAAAAAGTAATTCAGAGTACCAAACCCACTCCCTCTCCTGTCTGTGGAGTAACTCAAGACTGAGCAAAACAGGACAGAACTTCATCTAGATGTCCTTTTCCTTTGTTGCCCTGCTCTGAGCCATGTGGGGAGTAAAATGGGCAAAGAAAACCCTGCCTTCGGTCTGCCAGCTCATCCTCTGAACTCACTGCTGGGAAATCACAACTAGCAGCTTCTGGAAACTATATTCAGATGTTTTAAGGTAAAGCTAAAAATTACTGTGCTGAAATTTGACAGGGATGTTGCCATACAGGAGAGGGAGGGGGAAAAGGAAAGAAAGTGCGCATGTAATTCCAGTCTGCTCTGCACTCAAACCTGGTGACTCAGCTCAGATGTTAAACATCAGCTCAGATTACAAAACCACCATATAATTTAGACTGGCTGAAAATCTACCCTAAGGGGAAAAGCATATAGTTCAGCATAAATATATATTTGAGAAAACAGTCTATGCAACACATTATTTGGCCGAAGAATAGCTCAGTTAATTCAAAGTGTAACAGAGTAATTATTTTAGACCCTTTCATGGATTTTCATAGAGTTCATTTGCAAACTGAGTCCTATACACTTTTGTATCTACCTGGAAACAAACATCCCTCTCATATTATCCTGTCTGAGGAAGGCTTCCATCTTCCATCCCACCAATGCAACTTCCTCACATCAGGCAGAAGTTACTGCTCAACCCTGTTGTGAAGGCCGCCAGTCTGAAGGGTTGTGTGTATTTCTGACAGGTCTACACATCCTGCCCAGTAGCCCATCAAGCACTGCCAGGCATTCAGTTTCAACAATCTGTCATATTAATTCTCAAGCAAAAGCTTCAGCATGGACCTATCTGGTACACAGCAGATCTGGCCACTGGGTAAAAGAGTGAAAGGTCATAAATACATACACACAGACTAGTGTACACATATGTATAGCTTGGCTTGCCTACAGTCCTACCAGTGTTAGAGGGTACTTACTGACATACTGCGTTGTCAACACAGGCAAATGTCCCGTGTCCCTGCAGGCAGTCCCCACAGCTAGGATGGAGTCAGCAAGCCCTAAAACATTTCAAGCTAACTCAGCCAGGTGAACTATGGTGTTCAACACCGAGACCTTGGATAGCCTGTCTGAAACAGGACTGAAGAGATTATGGAAGGTTCATGTAATCCTTTCTGCTGCAGCTGCCAGGCTATGCTCTCTGTCTGGCCTGCAGATGTACCTTAGTATTGCTCTGCAGATATACAAGAGATGTCCACTGCCTAACACTCATCCCTGTCTTTCACAGGAAGTAGCAATATAAGAACTGCACATAAATTTAAGTTAAACATACCAGATACATTCCTATCCTCTAGACTATTCACCTAAGAAACAAAACCTGACTGGAAATTTTAGAGCAATTCCATAGCCAACAGGCTATGATTCGTATGTATTATACACCCCCATTAACCTCTTCCTAGAGTGGCAACTACTTTAACAAGTTCATTTATTTCAGTAATCTTACCATTCAAATCACCACCACTCAAAGAGTGGAGTTCACAAATGAGGCAGAGACTGGAGATACAGCCATGTAGCCATTAAAGCCTGCAAACCATGGTTATTTCATGGTAGACTATTACTCTGCATAAACTTTAAAACCAGAATCCCCACTGCCAGGGTTTGACCCTCAGTGTTCATGACACAGTTATATCTGCTGCTAGCTGCTGTTGATTTGTTGTCCTCAAGAATTTACCTTGAAGTACTGATGCAGCAGCATTCAGTTTAGGCTTTTGATGTCAAGTCACACAATCCATTCAAAATGCAGCTCCCTTCAAATGTCTATACCAGAAAGACAGAGTATAATCACTATAAGAAGTTCTTTTGACACAGAATGGGAAAATTCACATAATTTTTCTGTGAATAAACTGTAATATATGCTCATGTTTACATATGTGAAAACCTGAAGGAACACAGTAGACAAGAAAAATGGGTAGCTCACTCAATTCTCTTGAAATCCCTCCTGTCTTTAGGACTTGCAGAACCAGCACAGAGTTCCCTAACTGTATGTCTTCTCCCAAAGCTTTTTCACAAGGGACAGTAAAGACAACTTCTACAGACAAGAACCATTTAGCATTTGTCTGTCCAGGAAAGGAAATAGACATATAACCAGAAGCAAGACTATAATTCTAGAAAGCTTGACAAACTGCACAGAAAAGATTTGTTCCTTTGGAAAAAAAAAAAAAAAAAGGAAATCTGCCAGGCCAAAAAAGCCACAATTCAAAACACCACTTATGAAACAGTGCACTTAACAGAAGTAGTACAATTATTTACTCCTTACTATGAGAGCAGTTCTGCAGTTTCCTTCTAAGCCTCTGCAATCTGTACCAAAGCAGATATTGAAGGAGTGTCACATCCATGGATGACAACTGTATTTTAGCAATATTTAACAGGGCCTGATTTAAGCATTTACATGGCAGTTATTAAGAGGTGGTGTGTATATGTATATATATGATGTAATAAGCATCTATATACATTTATTTTAATTCAGTTTTAAACTGGAAATCCATTCTATGCTGATGGAAATTCTTGGAATGTACAATGAGTATGAATCAACACCCATTGTTCCACCCCTCCATAGTCCAAATCCAATATAACCACTCCCATTTTCAAGCCTGTACGAGCTCAATTTTCTACCACATAAAATGGGTTTCACCCACTGAAATGGCACCAAACCACCACAGACCAGGTACATCTTTCACACAGAGAGATTCCCATGTTACCAGGAAACACGGGAACACTGTTTCTCTCAAAAGAGCACACCCCTTCAATTCATTATGGTATTTATTCATTTTTGTCACAAAGGGAGTATTATCAACTTGAAAAAAGGCATTTCTTTGTGCAAAACACGCATCCCCTGACTTCAAGAATTATGTAACTAAAACATGCTAGTAGACTAAAAGTAGAATAAAAACCGGTGCCCACCAGTCCCTAGCTACGTAATTTCCATGACTGCCCACTTTTTAAAGTTCCAGCCTGGTAAAACTGACTGTAAAGTGGGGGTGGAAGATGTTTAAAAAAGATTTTGTTGGTCTCCTTAAGGAACAAAGTAAAATTAAAAACAAAACCAACCCAAAGCTTTGTGTACCTAAGTCTTATAAATAAACTATAGATACAATCAGTAGATCAGGAAAACAGGAAACAATTGTTTTTAAGAACTGACAAATTTTGCCGGAGTGAGTTTAACTGCCCATCAGTACACATGCAAATTTCCATCCTCCTGTCCCTTTTACCTTTGGTATTTTAGTGTGGAACACTTCGCCAGTTATCATCTCCCCCACACCAAAGAAAAAAAGAGGAGACTCTTTGCCTGAAATAAAATGTCAGAACATTTCTGCTTGCTTACAGTTTATGGAGCTTTTTGACTGATAATATAGTAGGCAAACAGCTACCAAAGACTTCCAGAAACTAGGAGGAGGAGAACTGGTGGTTAGGCCAGCTCAAAGGCCATGCCTTTGGCTTGCTGACTGTACGAGGTAAGTCATCAAGGAGGAGGTGCCACTAGCAAAAAACTTTTCAATACTATAGTATTTTGCATAACAGTATTCCTACATTAACTAGGAATTTCTTTTAATCTTCTTTTCTTCAATTCCCCGTTTTCGTAACACTTCAAAACATAAGAAGAACTTGTAGCTAACAGATAAAATTAAGCTCTAGACTCATATATATCTTTCTGAGTTCAACTCATGGTGTTCAGTATATTAAGTTAGAAATACTTCAGAGAATCAAATAGCTATTAATGCAATCTTTGCAGAAACTAGAAAGACTGAAAGCCCTGAAGATCTCCTCCAGAAAGCTTATTTGCTCTATATTCCTTAAATCACTTCATTATAATAAAAATAAAAAAAAAAAGCCTAAAATAAGAAAAAAAAAAAAAAACAAAAAAACAAAAAACCAAGGCTGTTTGTCTGTATTAAACACATATGCTGATGCTCAGCCTAAATAAATCCAAAGTCGGTGGGGCTGCATACAAAAGTGTGGATGATATTGCCCTCTCTACTTACAGGATACATGACTTCTAATACTCAACACACTCGCACTCTAAAACAAACCAGTTCTGTTGCTTGCCTTTCACAAACCAGAAAATAGCAACATTCAAACATTTCCAAGTCGAGCAATTTGTTTTAAAGAAATACAAATTGCAATCTTGTGTCCTAATTCTGGTTTTCCGAGAAATATGTTTTAGCTCAGACTTCATGCTTGAACACAATGGAATTCTTCTTCACCAACTGCTTTACTATTTTTTTGAAATATTATTTAAATAATTTTAAGCAAGTATTTTAACTGGATAATTCAAGAAACTGAGCACTTCACCATTTCAGTAAAAAGAAGTCAGATTGGTATCTACTTAACGCCCTTCTGGACAAATTCTCTTTCACAACTGTGCACATCAGATTAATTTATTCCAAAAGGTTATTATCAGAAGATGCCTCCATTTGTTATGGTGCAGCAAGACATCAGTAGGACACTTAGACATGCTCTACACCACACAACTTCCCTCTCTGCCTCATGCTGAACAGCTGCAGGGCCATTGCCGAAGCTGTCAGAGGTGAGGACCAGAGCTCGGGGAACAGCCTTGAAGGACAGACACACACACACTAAATCTCGACTAGAAGGGAAGAGAGGAACAGAGAGAAAAAGCTTCCCCTCTTTTGCAGTGTACTGATTTACAGTTTACAATCCGTAATCACACTCAAGAGAAGAGGAGAAGCCGTGAGGAGCCCCGAGGAGCACCACTGTGACAACAGTGACACTGCTGGGGTGGTTCCCATGCGCCACCACTGCCTGCGAGCATATCCCAGCGCACACGTGTCTGGGGCTGGGCTGGGCTCTCGAGAGGAGAAAATTGTTTGAGCCAGAATGCAGAGCGCTGAAGAGTTAGAGATATCAAAGCCATCACCACGCTGCTTCCTTGCCTTCTGAGTACACATTACAATTAATTATTTAGCTCAGTGATCACGTGCTGTATTTTTTTTTTCCTCCTTGCAGGATTATTGCTGCATTTGCTGCTTTCCTTGGTTTCTGCAGTAAATGAAGCAGAAACCCTTCAGAATCTAAATGAACAATTAATGAAAACAACAATACAAAGTGGGCTATATAAAGATGAGGCTTATTATGAATTAATACTTTTGCTATTAAATATGCATGAGTTTTTAATAAGCAGAGCTAAAAATAGAGACGTGTATCACAGGATTTCTCCAGGCTTTACAATTTTCATTCATCTTCATTCTGCAAAGAAATGGACCACTGCTGAAAGGACTCTCACCATGCATTTCTACAGTGCTGTCATTGGCCCTAATTCATCAAGGCATGAAAATCCCCCAGCATCTGGGATCCTGGCATGAAGGATTCTGAGGACCTCAACGCTCTGCTGTAAGGTTTGAAGGAATGTGCAGCAGGCTCACCCATCTCCCAGCAGGCACACGTTTCTCAGCAGCCCAGTCCCCATCTACAATTTGTGTGTTTGGAAAGGATCTCTTTGTAAGAAGACTCCTGCACGAGATAACAAACAGCAAACAGATGTACCCACTAGGTACATCAAAAAAATAAAACCTGAAGTAACTACTTAAATCTTTACCTTTTAATTTAGTGTTTTATTTTTAAGAATAAATGTATTCTTCTCGTTCCTTCAGTCCCCCACCAAGGAAGGAAATATGAAATTAAGCCAAATACAACCAATTTTCTGTTTGGATTTTGACATTCATTTCTAACATCACATCATGTTACAGATACAAAATAGCAAAGGATTTTAATAGATTGCACTAGTTCTGGTTGACGGTGCACACATTCAGGAACACAGCACAATTCTATATAAATCCACCCCAGGGCGTAGGTGCTGCAGCACCAGGAAAGGGAAGAAGATTGAAATCAGTGTTTATAAATACAGCCAAGAAATCCTAGCACACATGCCACCAAATATATAAACAGAAGTTAAGATAATCTCATCTGGAGACCTAAATTTCCTACACTTATTTATGTTGGGGAATTTTTAATTTTTTTTTTTTTTTAGGACATTTTGTTTTGTGTGCTCATGTTTTTAAAATGACCTTGGGGTATTTAAATCAAAGGAATTGCTTCAATTGAGTTGAGAAAGGAGTTGCTAATGCTATGGGACAAAAGGAAACAAAAACAAAGGAATCATAGCATACTGCACCCTAGAATCTTGAATTATTCTGAAATCTGTATTTTTAAAACAATTCTGGTTTGATTTTGAATTTTCTCTGTGTCTCAATGTGCAACAGCAAAATGTAATTTAATCCCCATCAGATATATTCCTAATTAAAAAGCAAAATCAAAACATATTACAGCAGAGGTAACTTTCAGCTTTTTATGGATAGAGTTTTAAAGCACCTACCTATTACCATTTTAATTTTTTTTTTCTGAGGGACAGTAAAAAAGGTGTAATAACAAGACAGTGATTTTCACTGGAATGTCCTTGGCTTATTGTGAAGACAATATAGAATGTGAGCTTTGTATATAGACATATATGTCTATACATACAGCTACTCACAACTAACAATTCAGTGTAAAATTCACATGACTTACTGGAAAACTCAGAATATTACAGGCAAAGCATATTTCTCCCCTCTCCCCAGATTCAGCCCAGTAAACACTCAAGATTTATCTTTGCTTCTCCTATAACACATTATAGTCATAATGATCAGAGGTGCTAATTTTTTCATACCTTTGGGAAACAACTGGTCTTTTATCACAGCTGCAGCATTACACAGAACCAGGGAAAAGAAACCCAAAACACTGATATATTTTGTTACTTTTGGTGTCCTGACTATTCTCAGTTGCATTTTGGGCTTCAAACACAGCGCTCCATCCTGACCACCCAGGATCCAGTTGTTCAATATTGCCTGTGCAAATCTCCTGCCCCAATGCCAAAAGAATAGTACAAAATCCTTTGGTCTGTAGAAAAAAAACCCAGAAAGACTGAAAATCGCTATATACAACTTGATCAAAACTCAATGACAAATGAAAAAGAAAAAAGAAGAAAATAGGGAAGGGGTGGGAGGGGAATAAAAAATAAACATTACTAGTTGGTTGGGGTTTTTTCCCATGAATGGAAATGTCCCTGCATTGTCCTGCATTTGGAAGCTGACTTCACAGGGTGACCTTCCCAAAAAGTAAGATGCAATGCAGCTTTCTGGTTAGATAATATCACTGCCTCTGTGTCAGGCCTCCACTTGTGCCAAATTACCACCAACAACCTCTGTTGTAGGTTATTACTAAGCAGAATTAAAGCAAAATCACTAGAAACAAATACCCACATACTGACTGGACTTGATAGTTTGCCAAAATTGCAATGTCATTATTTGAAAAGATATGAATGAAGTCTCCCACCAACACTGCTGGCTAGCTGGCAGTTTTCAATGTCATTTGAGACTGCTTTGATCCTTTAAAATCATTTGTCTAATAAATTATATGACCATATCACTACTGACAAATTACTCTTTATTATCACTAAATTGTTTTCTCCCTATGATGCAAGTACAGTTGCTCAATGATAAAAAATAGCAAGTTTAGGCAACCAGCCTTCATCAGGTTCCAGAACAGCCCATTTAAGCTGTTTCCCAAACTGCAGGAGCAGCCCAGTCAAGGAGAGGATGTTGTACTTCACTGACACCCCTAGACCACACTGTAATGCATACACAAACCTCACATTAACATACAAACAAATCTTACAGCTGACAACATCAAAAATTTGTGAAGGATGCTGGAACTGCAAAAGAATACCAGAGAAAGCAGTGATACAAGAGGAAAAACACATTTTAAAATAATGCTGAACCCAGAGGCTAAACTCTTCAGAAAAGTCAAACACTGTCAGAAGCAGCAATGAACTGTTCTTGCTAATTGGTCACAACCAATATCTGGTGACAACACAAGCCTGCTGTTGAAGTGCAGTAGCTTTATAGACACTGATGAAGCAGATCACTCATTCATTTCAGAAGCCTCACTGGAAGCCTTTCACATACTCTGCAAGACCCCAACACACATCAGTGATGCCAAATGCAGTTGGAAAAGCAGCAACTGCTGAAAACAGCTCAGCAAGCCTTGAGTACAAACATAACATAACATAGGCTGTATTAGTTCACTTAAAATGAATACCCCTACTGGACATGGCAAAAGCTTTTAATCCAAGTGTCATGACACCAGGTCACTAGTTTGTGATTGACAGAAGAAACTCACTGAAAATTCAGTCTTCCACTAGTACTGACTGTAGGAAACAACGCAGAATATTTTTCAAGTCCTCAACACAAATACAATTACTTCAAATCCACTTCTCCTTGGTCAGAGAGTAATATATATACCACTGTTGCTGACATCCCATCAGATGCTGGATCTTGTCTAAAACAAAAACAGAGCTTCAATTATAGAACATGCTATCCTTAAACTTACTAATATTTCTTATCCATAAA
>VXBX01002363.1:869824-902341 GCA_013400415.1 Scytalopus superciliaris | reverse complement strand
AAAAAAAAAAAAAAAAAAAAAAATTGCTGTACAACTGTATCCAACTTAATACAGAGGTAAATGTAGTTCCCACTGCAGCTGACCAGAAGTCACGACCAGCTCTGATTAGATTTACACAACATACACTCATGCCAACAGCTTTCCATAAAAGTAACTTTCTTAAACCTATTACTTCACTTCTTGGCATTTGCTAGAAAATGAGCAGCAAAAGTGCTGGGTTATAAAACCCATCTGTACTGCAGTGCATTGGCAGGGTACATTTGGATCATCACTGTAATTGTGTATCTTCCTTAATACCTTCCCTTAGAGCTACAGTTTCTGAAACACATGGTAATAAAAGACCTATCAAAGGTACACAGAGAGGCAAGCACACTTGTAGCATTTAAGGGTCAAGATTTGCAAACTGATACTTTTAATGCAAGAGGAAAGCCCAAGGATAATACCAAATTCAAAGCAAACTTGCAAATACTTTAGAATAAAGACAAAATATTGACACAGGTAATAAAAAGCAGTTTCAAAACTGAAGTGCTGCATGACCACATAAGATCAAGTGTCAAAATTTGCTTTCTCTGCTCTGAATTTCAGTGATGTAGCTAACCTCCCAGGCCCTGAGCTACATCCAGCAGCACCCAGAGGCTGCACATGCCTGTGTATGTCAAGATGAGATGTACTGAGTCTGGAATCACCCTCACCCCTCAGAAAGCACTGGGTATCAAGGCCAGGGCTGGCTCTGACCAGCACATGCACAGGGAGCAGAGGTTACACAGAAGCAAATCGACAGGCTGCTAAAAAGTGTCAGTAGCACACTTAGTGGTTGAACAGACCATTCTGGAGGGAGACACACAGTAATTAAAAGGTCAGAAAATACTGCCACAGATTCATCAGGCAAGTTTCATGCGGGTCAGAAAATTAAATTGTTCCCATTATATGTCATGTCATCAGCCTTCCAGAGCTAATCAAAACCTGCAATTCTCTCATTTCACTCTTCTCACAGTCCCCCTTGTTCTCCTGTGTGCACAGAGAACACAGGGGATGTCCCAGAGGCTGGAAGGCAACTCCAACAACATGCTCGGAAAAGCTTACAAAGGCTCAGAGTATGCTACAGGCACCACATCCGAACCAGCATCCAGTTATGATGGATACAATAAGAAACATATGGAGTTTTCTGCTGGTTTGTTTGCATTTCTTTTTACTTTTTAATTGGGCAGTACTAATGGAAATTTAAGCCACCAGGACAGTACATTCTGCTACCTGCAGGCTATGGCAGAATTTAACCAAGAAGGCATGATATAATATGCACTGAAATTCCTGGAGATTACAGAATGCTGCAAAGGGTGTCAAAAGGTGTCATAAGGCCAGGCAACAGAAATAAAATGATTTAAGCATATGTAACCAGAAAAGCAATTCATGAAAAATACATGACTCCTTACTGCTAAACAGTTTAATTTTGGATACTGTCTACATTTAGTGAGCAATAACCAAACAGATCCAAATATAACATGAGCTTTTATAGCTGTCTTACAATCTACATACAGACTGAGGAACCTTTTTGGTGTTAAGGCACAGATTTCTCTTCCAGTTACAGTCGGTGGAGCACACAGAAAAATGCAGTTTAACATTATCCAGAAACAGCGGGGCCAGTGAAACATCATTCCTGCAGCCAGAGGATATTTCCTCCCAATATTTAGTGGGTCGACTCAAGCACGCACACAAACCTATGCTGACCAGGTAAAGGCCAGCTCACTGCTGGAATCCACAGGATCCTCTCTGCCATGTCAGAGGGCCTGGCCTCAGGACCAGACTGAAAGGCTGATTCAGCACTAGGGTAGAGCCTAAAATGCAATATGCCTTAGGTCTTTCAAATAAAACAGCATTCTCATGACAAAAAAGCTCTAACAAAACTGAGATCTCACTTTGTCTAATCATAAAACAAAACTAGCTCAGCAGTACATTTAATGTAGCAAATATGATTTTACTCACTTCAAATTTTCAATGTGAAGATGTCAATTCCTACAAGCACCGCTAAGCCTAACCTTGTAACAGACATGAAATCCATTGCTAAGGTGGGTTTCTTCTCACCTAGAATTCATAATCATTCCATTGTTAATCCACAGTCATAGTTCAGCTATGACTAAACTCTTCTATTATTAATAGATTGGCAGTGGAATGTTCAGCTTCACACAATCAACTCTCTCATGGGCATTAAACAGTTGCTCTGTGGGTGGGGGCTTTTTTTGTGGTTTGGTTGGTGGGGGTTTTTTTTAAGCATTATGATTTCCAATTAGTCAAAACAACGATGCAGACACCCTGCATTTCATAACATGCCATTCTTTTTGTTAAAGATGGAAATAGAACTAGGTGAGATGCTGGAAATATAAGATCTATTTTGTGTCTAACATCAACCTCACAGAATCCTAGCTACGTTTTTCTAAGAGAACTTAAGTTCATCTTGGGCAGATTTTACTAGGGAGTAAGGAGGGGATGGTGAAGAGGCATGAACTGGTCAGAGGCAATCCATAATGTACAAAATAAAGTTCCTTATGATGCCTAAGGACTTTAATGTGTATTTCATAGATTTTCACAGAGTTATATAAGTTGAGTAAGTTTTCCTAAATCTCTCACACCCTTAAGCAGCATTTAGAAGTTGCTGAACATTTTCTCACACATTCCTGAAATTCTGTCAGACACACATTACCAAGGGCATGCTGTTTTGAAGAACACCTGCAAGGACTCCAGCTGAGACAATAAGAGAGCTTGTAGTCTAAACAGGAGAGTCAGCTCAGAGCCCTGGGAGGGGCCCCAAGGGACAGTTCAGAGCGTGGGCACCAGGGGAAAATGGTATCAACAAGTTGGGTATAATAATAAAATATGTTATTTACTGAAAGTTACAAAAACTGTAACATTTCGGCGGCACCCATGCACTTACTTTTGTTGTGCACCTAATAAGCTTCTAATAAAGGGTCTACTATCTCTCCATCTCCACTAACAGCATTTTCAAAGCCTTTTCCAGGATAGGGCATCTTTTTAATAAGTAGAGTCCCAGGACTAAATCTCCGGTCTTAATGCTATATTGTAAACCACAAAAATTACTGTTACTTCTAAAGCACATTTCTTGTTACTTTGTGGATTTGAGGCTCTTCCTCTTCCATTTGCTTCAAGATCCCTTATCAGCATGTATCACCATCATCTAAACCATCCCTGAAACACCTTTCAAAGCATGACACGCTAACAAAAGGGTTTAAACCCTCCCAACGTGTTCAACCAGAATTGCTACATAAAGCTCTCCTCACTTCTTCACAGCATCCCTGACAGCTTCTCTAATTCACACCTGAGCTGTGTTAGCACTGTATTGCCATTAACTATGTAAGTATTTTAAATTACTTTCAAAATATTTATGAAAAAAGACTATTGTCTTCTTTTCAAGACTGTTCTATTCTTGAAAAAAGAATATTGTCAGAATTCTTATTCTTGGTCTTGTTTCCAATTACTTACTCTTAATACATATCACTAGGAACAAAGATTTAAAAGCCAAAACACCATGCACAAGCCATGCTGCCAGGAACAGTTATCCAGAGACATGCTTTATTTGAGAAGAAAACCATCGCCCTGCAATAAACAGAGGATTTTATTAGCAAGCTGTTTGTTAATCCATACAATTTGTGTGTAGCCTACGAATCAAACTGAGAAAACTACCTTGAAATGCATAATTAGGTATTTACAGAAGCAGAGAACTCCTAATGATTCACTGAATACAGTACATTTACAAAACTAGACTTTGAAATTAAAAATTAATAAGCTATTAATAGGATGAGACAGCTTGTGACTCACTGTCTAACAAAGGAAACACGTCAGGGAACAGGAAAAAAAAAAAAAAAGAGAGAAAAGAAAAAAACCAGTAGACTCCAAGTATGACTTTTTAAAGCTATATGCATAAGCAATTTATTTTGGTTATTAAACACAACAGGGTGGCATGTTCTCTAAGGGGACAAAATCAACAAAAAGAAGCAAATATACCAACCTGGAAAACATGGCCAACATTCCGTAAAAATCAGCTGTGTCAGAAGATAAATTATGTCCTGAAAACCACTGCAAAGCAGGGGAAGCTCTTCTGCACATCATTACTAAAGAAACCTCTTCATTAAAACTTTTTCATTATGCTTTTTACTATCACTTTTTCTGTTTTCCTGACATTTTTATCCTCAGAAATCTTTGCATGTTTCACTTTATCTAATCTCACATCTGCAAACCAGAAGCAGTTACAGAAGAAAATGTGCATGCTTTGACTGTCAAAGTGTAGACTGAAAAAAGCACAAATATTGCTGCCTGCCCTTACTCTCACCAT
Source organism: Scytalopus superciliaris (assembly GCA_013400415.1). Taxonomy (NCBI): domain Eukaryota; kingdom Metazoa; phylum Chordata; class Aves; order Passeriformes; family Rhinocryptidae; genus Scytalopus; species Scytalopus superciliaris. Next base: position 897,999 of record VXBX01002363.1, on the reverse strand, counting down.
TCTCTTTTTCTTCATGGAAAATATTAGTCCATGCCTTGCAGGATGTAGAAGCACAATAGTTGGAAACTAAGCATTTGAATGGAGAAATTGAAGTTTATTTCAGCAATAACTCTCTGAGATAAAAAAGTTGCTAAAGTTCTCTTTAGATTAAACACTTAGACTGCGCTGGTCTCAAATATTGTGATGCTTTTGGTAAAATACAATTTATTTATTAGGAGAAACCCATTCTTTTTACAACAGTTTCTCATCAATCCATAATTTTACTTCTCCAACACTTCTTGTGAGAAAAGCTTGAACCAAAGGGGCTGACATTCCACCCTCTGTTAGACAAGGAGTTGGTTGTACCCAGTGACATCAGTACTGTGCCCAAACTGTTATTCTCACATTGCATTTATGAATTTTACAGTTTACAGCTACAGTCACTAAACATACTCATAATTTGGCATGCTTTTAGCATTCCCTTTATTCTCCTAAAGATAACAGTCTCAACTATTTTTATTCACTTTTTAGGAACAGTATTTTTCCATGCCTCTAATTACCAGAAGTTATGGCAGTGATCAAATGCATGTTCCTCAAGTCCTCTGATGTGCTATAAAGGGAATGTGTAAGTTTGTGGCTACTCACCCAACTCTGCCAGCACTCAAAGATAACATCTGAGCACAGTGAAATAAGTAAAAGAAGATTTGGTTTATCAGGGCAGTCTTTTACAGATATGTGTAAAAGAAAAGTGTACCATCTTATTTCTCAAAAAACCTCACTTTCAGAAAATTACTTGTGACATTTCTGATAGACCAGTACAGTGCCAGCAAAGTGGGCCAAAAATAATGGAAAACTAGTCCAAATTGCCTAATTTAGAAAGACTGCCAAACTCTCCACAGCAAGTGGCTGACATTCTGTATTTTTGTGTCAAAATATTTACCAGGTTTTCTCCAACACTAACTGCACTGACTTTATTAGTGTGGTAGTGAATATTTGTAGCACAGTGTATTGATTCATATGCAATGTATCTTTCATTCTGAGCTGACCCTTATTTTTTTGAATAACAGAAATTAAAAAGGTTGGTATAATATATGTCTAAAAACAAGCCCTATGGGCAGTATCATCCCTCTCCGTCTCTTCCATACAGACTCTCTGCTTTCCTTTCTTCTGCCTCACTCTTTGGCAGACCATTTTCCGTCACCACAGACATGGGATGGAGAACCTTCTCAGCACTTCCTTCTCAGTCCTGTGACACCAGCTGTCAGCCAGCTCCCCACAGGAGGGCTGCATCACCCTTCTGCTCTTTCTTTTACCCCCTCCATCAAACCCACCAGATGCACTGCCACCTCTCTAAGAGAGGGATCCAAAGACCCACAAAGGACCCCAGTGCTGCTGCCTTGCAGCTGATCACTGCTTTCAGAGAACTACACTGTTCTTCCACACCTGAACTATGACAGAGGCTTACAGTCCAACTAAATGTGCCAAATGACAGATTAAAATAATATTTTGCTACCAGGGTGAAACAGCTTTAAATAGCAGAACTGTTTTAAATTAAACTTCACATTCTTATGCTATAATTTTATAAGTTTGTACCTTTTCTTCATATTACAAGCTGTCTCTGCCACATTCATCTACTACCATCACTCTTACTTCAGCACATTTCTGTGGGCCTCCCAAAGCTGCCTGCTAACACAACCCAACTTGGTCAACTCATACTATAAATAAGCAAAGCAAAACTGGCAGCTCTACATGCAATCATTGAAAGAAACCTGTCCAATACAAGCCAGAGTTCAAAATACAATTCCTTGAAACATTATTAATGCATAGAGTTCTGAATTCCTGAGATTTCATGCTTATGAAAGAACTTTACAAAGCCAATTTATATTCTTTCAACATAGTTTTGGGGTAATACAAAGCTACAGTACGAATTGTAACTACACATAATGCACCTCACCACATCTCAGGTGGGGACCACTGGGAAAATAAAACCTTTGCTACTTTCTTCCACGCTGACACTGCAGTTGCAAAGAAAGATTGTGGTTAAATGTATACAGCTGGCTCCAATGACTTCTACTGATGCTTTTTATTTCCCAGCATTTTTCTTCCCTCCGGAATCAAAACCACACCAGTTAGACATGCGGTTTTCCTCCTCCAAAATCTCCAGTGACAATGTATACTTAGTGTTCCCTCAGTGACATCAGAAGCAGTAAATATCTCCACAAAGAGAGAGAGCAAGAGCTCCCTGACTAGAAGAATGTAAGTACATTTTGTCCTACTAAAATCACAGAATCACAGAGCTGGAAGGGACCTGGTCCAGCTCCTGGTCCTGCACAGGACAGCCCCAAGAATCACATGATGTGCCTGAGAGCATCATCCAAGCATTTGTCAGACTGGTGACTCCAAGTTAGCACTCCTGAGTGAAGGTCTGAAAGACTGTCTAGAGGCCACCAGTTACTTCCACTTCTCTCTTTTCTCACTTGAGAATAACTATTCTGTTCTGGCTCTCTGTGAATGAGAAACATAAACAACTAAACTTTCACATGGCTTCAGGGTGATAAGTACGAGAGCTGTAGCTACAGACAGAAAGGAAATCTGCTTTCCAATTAATGCAAGGAAAGAAACTTAGATTCTAATGTTATTCTCCACATTTCTCAGAAGGCCTGGTGTAAGACCATTATGTCAGGCTACCTGCTCCAAGGAGAAGGAAAACACATTCTGTAAGGTCACCATCAGAAAGACTGCCCTACTCCTGCTCTGTTTGAAGTTCCTCTCCTACACAGGACCCAATCCTGCAGCACAGAGCCAGGGGTCTGCAATTAGATTTAGTACCAGACTCTGCTGTGAACCCACTGCCAGGGGAAAGGACCCTTAGGCTGGTTCTCTCACCAGCAACAGGACCCAACTCACTGCCACTGCAAGCAGGAGCTGGACAAGGAACTGTCTCTGCTGACCCACTGAGCTTACTTTTGATTCTGGAAGTAGCAAATTGAAGGAAATAGTTAGGAAAAAAAACTGGATTATTCAGGAATTTAAAAGAAAATAAGATTAAAAGAAGTCTGCCTAGGGGTTTTGAGAAGCTTTTTTTCCTTTTTAAGCAAAGAATTTTAGAACACAGAGGAGTTACAAGTAAGCATTTTTCAGAAAAAATAGTTTTGGAATCTTCATTTTATCATCCAACTAAATATCATGTAATTTAATTGAAATTGACTCTAAGTAAAGCACAAACCCACAGATTGAACAGATTGAACTAATACTTCTATTTATTAGCAGAAGACTGCAGAATTTAGTCTCGCGATAAACACTACTTGATAAAAATAATTGTTTAAATCAGAAAAAAAAAGTTAAAGAAAAATGAACCAAAACAACCTTAGCTACTTTTACTATTCAACTCACTGTGCCTGTATGATTAACCTTCAGAAAGATTCTTAAATAACTTTTATTAGTGGAGTTACTGTAACACTTCTTTCCCTTTTTAAAAACATGAAAATTATGGAGATACAATATTCTCAAGGAGTAAATGAACTGATTTTACCTCAGATAAACTATTGCTTATAAGTAAATAATTTTTTATAATCTCATCAAAGCATTCACTGTGAATTGGCACAGAACTTTTAGATGTGATTAAAATCCCACTATATTGTAGCAGGGGTTTAAGAGGACTCCTTTCTACTTTTGGTAAATACATAATATAATGAACTCAACCTCTGTAATCTAACAGAAGAACTAAACCTAATCAGCAAAAAATCAACAACAATTTAATTTTATCCTGCATCAAGATATCTATGGGTGGTAGGAGAGAAGCACTATGTATAGCAGTCATTTGCCTCTTATCTCAAGTGGTTTTTTTGGTTTTAGTCCTTTCTCAGTAATGAATCTGACTATAGAAGCATTAGTTTTCTAAATGTATTTAAAAAGGGCAGGAGAAAGAGGAAGGCATTAAAACACTTAACAATTCATTAATTCATCACTGATTGGAACTGGAAATCAGTACTTCCATCAAGTGTTATCAAGTTGATCTTTTCTTTATGTCACTTACAGCATCATCCATTTTTGGGTTAGTATGTACATCTATTGCTTTGGAACAGAACACAAACACAGGTCTATCACATAAATAGTCATAAAATATAATTGCATAAATGCTAGAAAGAAAGCTGTTTTACTATTCCCTGTGCTGTCCCTCTGGACACTGTCAGTGTGTATCAGGTGTTTCCCCAAAATCAAATCCAGTCAGAGCACTTTTTGATTAAGATTTTTACTCTGAAGGGACTACAATCCACTGGTGGAGCGTGAAAAACCCCCTCAGAGTCTCTGGTAGCTGCAGATACTTTCCAGAGCCTCCTGACAGCAGGAAAACTCACCAGAACTGTCAAAATAATGTTGGTGCTACTGGAGGAAACTACCTGCAACATGAAGATTCCTGACCATAAAAATGGTGTAAAAAAGCATTACCAGAAACCACCTATCCTTCAGCAGCACTGGAATATTGAAAGCTGCAAGCTGGTAAAACCTGGGACTCAAGCAGGCCACACAGATAAGACAGCTCATAAATCACAATGTAACAGGCCCCAAGCTTGGCTTTTCACAGCATATTGGTGAGAATCCCATCAGGCATTACCTTTCCAGCACCTGAAGTGCATAGCAGTTGTTAGACATACTTAGGGAAACTATTGCAATACTGAAGTGATATTAAGGACTTAGGCAAGACATAAAAAGCATTGGGTTTTCACTGTTTTTCACTGAAGAAATGAATTTTTGATTCTACATTTCCTACTGTGACCAACTAGTATGGTAACACCTTCCTAAGTCATTTTCTGACAAACACTTTAGAATAAGGATTGCAGTACCTTATTTAATGCATAACATGTTTTTTGCATCTATATCTATTACTAAAACAGCGAGCTAAACTCAATTGCTATCTTTTTTTACATCATTGTAAAGTTAAGACCCAGATGTTGCAGAAGCTGTCAAATCTAGACCAAAACACCATTTCTGCCACTCAGTAAATGCTGTTTATGCCAGTCAAATCACGCTGGGTTGCAACAGATGGAGTCTTTCTGCGATCAGAATGAACTCCACACAGGAATGACTCTCAGGTCATACGAAGACATCAAGATAATACCAAGTGTGCTATGAAATCTGTATTCACAACACATTAGTAAAATAAATGATAAAATGAAATTGCACAATGAGTTTTGAAAAATTAATACAAGCTTCCAGCACAAGGGTATCAGTAAGCCACAAGCAGAGTAACAAGCCAAGGAAACAACACAAGATTGAAGCCGCTTGCACAAAGCTGCAGATTTCAGGGGTTTCAGATAGAACGCGGCATATATAATAAATCCCAGCTGAGTTTAAACTCCATAAAAATTATATATTCCCATTTCCTTCTAAGAAGCTTTCCTTGTAAGATGTTTTGCTAATTCCTTTCAGCACCCAGTAGCACTGTATTAGCCCTTGCCCTCACTTGTCTCTCCTGCTATACCTTGGGGGCACCCAGAGGTCTTCCTTTCCCCTAACCTTGCGTGCTGACCTGTGCAGGCTCAGGTGCATTCCAGAGGGAACACTCCACTCCAGCATCCTTCATTCTCTCTTTTTTATATTCACACTTCTAAAAGGTATTTCCTGAGAACAAAAAAAAGAACCAGCATGACGTGGAAGTTGTTTTATGCACAGCTATGTGGTGCAATGAGCAGAAAGCCATCCTTACTCAACACTGCTCTTTAATTACACTCCTTTTGCTGCTGCGGAGAGTAAATCATTCATAAGTTTAGCATTAGGGAACTGGCAATGAATTATTAGCTACAGTGTGCTCTGATACATCATAACAAAGTGTGAGCAAAACTGTTATGAAAATATTCATACATTTTTCTATTTAAATACTATACACTGATTCAATAGTCCAGAAGAGACTTCGCCCCTGTAACCAAGGCAACAGGAGCTGCTGTGCAGCTCAATCCTATGTCTGAGTTCTGGATTTTCAGTTTCTGTTGTACAATGGAAAGGATGCCTGGGTTGTGTAGGCATTATAAAGAATGTGTGTGTATATGTATACACATATTTATACAGACATAGATACGAAGGGAAATTACCAAAGCTGAAGCTGTAATTTTCTTTTAAATATCAAACTCAAAATCTCAACTAAATAAAAATGAAGATGTTTTCTATTTGCAGTAGAGGCCCTCACTCTAGCAAAGCTCATCTCCCAAAATTGCATGGATCTATATTTGCTAACATATTTATGATATTTAATTATACAATCCTTATGAAGCACTTAGGAAAAAACTCATGCCAAATGTTCAAATTCAGTTGGACATGGATACAGGCTCCTAGATATTATAAATAAATTAAACTCACTAGTGCATGGATGAAAGAAGGAGCTCATAATAGAAATCTGTTAGAGTTAAGCCTACAAAAATATTCAATAATGTTCAGGAGAACTGTTCATATAACTTTATGTCATTTATCCCATACAAAGATTATTTTTTAGGTTCCTAAATACAATTGTGACGAACAAAGCATTTCTTCCTTTTGAAGACGGATTTGCCTTCACGCTAAATTACCTATACATTCATCAAATTGGATATACCTTATCTATTTTTTCCAGGATTAAAAATAGAAAACCATTTTCAGTGAGTGACTGATATATAAATACTTTTGATAGCTGCTACTTAGCTCTCCTAATGTTATTTTTTAGGATGTTTTCCTGGCGTAGCAGAAAATATATTAAAACACTTGTTATCCCTATTTCTGGAGAACGCACACACTTCAACTTTTACCACATGTTAATAATTTTTCTGTGGAAGACCACCATAAGAACACATTGCAACATCTGTCTGATCTATTTATGAAGCCCACAATGCTATACTATTCAAAGATATCTAAAGATTAAACATTTACCACCAGTGAGTCATCTCAGTATCTGCATTCATTGGTATTTATAACAATGGCAATGCACAAGAACCCCACATGAAAACAGATGGATATCACAACCAGATCGTCATTATGGAGGAAAAAAGATCCTCAAAATTACAGATATCCCTTGTAGATGTATTGCTGCAGAAAAATATGATACAGTAAAGCAATACAGCAAAATCAAAACAATGCCCAACTTGCTAGAGCCTGCACTTCAGAAAGCACTGGGCTCTCACCAAGCTGGTGGGAACTTACATCGATGCAAGGCAGAACATGGTATATTTTCTCTGCAGGTCTGCCAGAACAGAGCACCACGTACGCCTGAAACGCCCTGCCCTCAACTGACAGCCTTCAGTTAAAAACACAGATAAAGGGCCAACTCTGCCTTCTTACCACTGTGGAAACTTTACCACTGTAGGAGGCCTTTTTAAGCCCTGAACTGCTTAGCAGCTCCCTAGTGTTCAGTAAAGTTTACAAGAGGCCAACATCTTAGAAGCTGAGAAAATATATTTATTTTTATAAAACCCTTAGAAATTACAACTTGTAGAATCCATTCATTTCCCCTTTCTCCCTCCTGCCTTCTATCCTTCTATTTCTCCAGACTGAGGATCCTCTTATTTTCTCGTCTTTTCTCCCTTTAACAAAATAGTATTACACATGAGAGCCTGAAGAACTGTTCCTTTATTTAATCATCAGCCATGCAATACTAAATGCCAGTTGTGCAGCCCATTTTTACATAAAAGAGGATGAGTGAAAATACACAAATAAAGCCACCGTGGAGACAGAAGTGCTAGGCTTGTCACACATATTGTGTAAACCAGCCTCGGTTGCCTTTTCCGTATTTTATTTGTGGAAAGCTTATTTCTCTGCATCCTCAATATAATCACAGCACAACCCACATTAGGAAGGACCTGAGGAGGTAATTCTTTCAGTTAGGCAGAATGAAACTTGCTCCAAAGAAGGAGATGGGTATACATTTTAAAATTTTTAATTCTGTAGCTTCTGCTTCCTATAAGGATTAGTAATAACTCTTAGAAGTTTATCCAGTATTGCAAAGGAATACAATATTTCACCAAGGAGCATGCATGCCACTATAAGCATTATACAAACAGTACTCCACTCAAGAAATGCCTCTTAGGCTAGCAAAGAATGAAACTGGGATTATTTATGGTGATGGCAAGGGTGTCCCATGAATTGCGGTGGAGCAGGATCTGTGCAGCACAGTGAAGGGCTTACACCAGCAGTGAAGGAATAAAAGCATGCACACACTTCCACAACAGAAAGTTTGGACTTCAAGTTTCACCACTCAGGAGAGAGAACAACATTTTAATTGGAAATGATCCAGGAAGCATGCACACACAGAAAGAAAAGGAGGTTGGCCAGTGAGCAGCGGGTACCCAAATTATAATGTATATCATTAAAGCTAAAATTTGGACTGGAAAGAAAGTCGGAAATTGTAGACAACCATCAGCCAGAGTATTTGGGTTCAGAGTATTTCTCACTCCTCAAACAAGTATGAAGACAGGCTGAGAGAGCTGGGGCTGTTCAGTCTGGAGAAGACAAGGCTGTAGGGAGACCTTCCAGGACTTAAAGAGGCCCAAAGAGCAGGAGAGGGACTTTTCACAGGGGTGCACAGTGACCTTACAAGGGAAATGGCATTAAATGAAGAAGGATCGATCTACATTAGATACTACAAATTCCATACTGGGAGGGTACTGAAGCACTAGAACAAGGAGGTTGTGGACTCCCCATCCCTGGACATGTTCAAGGCCAGGTAGGATGCAGCTCTGAGCAACCTGGTCTACTGCAAGGTGTCCTTGCCCATGGCAATGGAGGCTGGAATCAGATAATCTTTTCAGTGCATTCCAGTCCAAACCATTCTATGATTCCATGATTTTAAGTCCTTTCCTTGAAACAAAGGGTACCACTCCAGGTCAAGCTCTAATTCATTTTATGTTGCACAGGCTCTGAAACAGTACTTGCAAGGCTACCATTATCCATTAGCCTCAATAAATGCTACTTAAAAGCTGAGAAATCAGAGCAATGCCACAGAATTTCAGACATCTACAAAATCAAAACCCAACATCAATTAAAAATTAACATAACATGCAGGGAGGGTTAATATAGGCTTTCATTCAATGAAAGGAAACACAAAGAAAATGGAGAGATCCTGACAGAAACAATTATCTGGTATCTGTGAAAAAGAAGCAGAGTTCATCCTTTCTGATGGATTAGAAGGCACATCACTGGCAGCAGCAAAAGCCAAACCCAAGACAAGAACATCTTTGATTGATTCACTGTCTGGTCTTGTTACTGTGAAACTATCATGAATGTACTATGGACTGCAATCAGGAGTATATGGTTAAACATGATTCCTCACCTGGGGGGAAAAAAAAACCAACAAAACACACCAGTCTTGTCTTCAGTTCTCAGGCTTAAAAAGACCCCAGTATTTAGTCAGACCATGTCAATAATCAATAATTCCAGATTCAGAATCCTCTGTTGGGACCAACTGTGCAGCAAAACTTTAGTGGGAGTTTTAAAACAGATGGGTCACCTTCCCTCACTTCATGCAAGAGTATTTCCTTACACAAAAGTTCAAAGCTCATCCTGGTTTTACAATGATACTGAACATATTCATTCGTCTGTTACCTCCCAACATAGTAATTTCAAGAAGCAAAGAAGTAAATTGCCAAATCCTGCTGCACACACTTTTTATCAGGCTAATGAATTATCCAAAACTTCTGTCAAATGTGGTCTTGAATTTCTCCAGACAAGAAAAGAAACTTGACAAACTAGGAGGTCAGAAGGAAGTAAAGGAAACTGATACATTCATTAAATAGCTCATTACTCTAAAGCTACATATATCTCACTTAACCTTTAAAATCACTCAATTCTTAAGCCTAGTTAAACGTAACTCTGAGTTAGAGCTCACATTCACCTGCATTTCACTGTACTGCTTATATACAGCTTGATTCAGAATTCCTTTTAGACCAAAGCTTAAAGTTTATTTAACAACACACATTAATAGTCTTTATTCTATATATCCTATTTGCAATATATCCATAGTATTATCAGCAACCTGAAAGCCAATTTGCATTTCACTGAAACAAAGCAATAAGAGACAAAGGTGACTTCCTCTGAGTTGAATCAGCTGGTGCAGTACTTTGAAGCATGTCCATTTTCCCTACTTATATACAGGTGAAGAAATAGAAAATCCACAAGACTTAGAAACACTGAAGATGATTCCCGTTCAACAAAATCCACAGCTTTCAGCTAACAAAGCCTCCTTCAGCTACACACGTATCAAATTGCCTAATACTTTTGGGATTTCCTAAAAACATGGAGCCTCTTATTTTGCATAGTATATACAAATACAATCCCAGTATAAAACAAAAAGTAATGCTTCTAGTGCCCCACTACTATCTCTGTGGCAAATACCTCCATCAGAAGGTTTGCCTTCACCCTGTGATGCAGTGTGTCTTGGAGCAAGGGAGAAGCTTGACAGTTCCACAGCCTGGCTTCCCAACACACTCACTGTCTGCTCACTAAGCAGCCCTCACCAAACATACACACTCTTGGGGACTTGAACTAGAATGAGCTTAACTAATTAGCAAGTAACTCCTAATTTCTGCACCTCCGTGCTATTTATACAACAAAACCACACGGGAAAAAAATAGAAAGGCCTTTTCTTCCCTTCAGTGTTGTGCAATTTTTGTTTGACACAGCATGAATATGAGACACCCAACGTGAGTGAAGACTGTGTGGATGTTTTTTTAAACACTCAGCATCAATGAGGTCGCACCTCAAATCCTTTGCTCAGTTCTGTGCCCCTCGCTACAAGAAAGGCACTGAGGGGCTGCAGAGTGTCCAGAGAAGGGCAGTGGAGCCGAGGAAGGGGCTGGAGCACAGGTCTGATGAGGAGCAACTGAGGGTGTTTATCCTGGAGAAAACAATGCTCTGGGGAGACCTTCATCCTTCTCTACAACTACCTGAAAGGAGGCTGGAGCGAGATGGGGGTCAGTCTCTTCTCCCAAGTAACAAGCAATAGGACAAGATACAACAGCCTCAAGCTGCCCCAGAGGAGGTTTAGATTGGGTATTTAAAAAAGAAAATTCTTCATCAAAATAGTTGCCAGACACTGTAACCCTCTGCCCAGAGAAATGCTTGAGTCACCATCCCTGAAGGTATTTTTAAAACGTGCATAAAGACATAGTTTAATCATGGGCTTCACAGTGCCAGGTTAGTGGTTGGACTTAATGATCTTAAAGGTCTTTTCCAATTTTTTCCAGCTAACTCTATGATTCTAAAGGGTAACAGCAGCAGCTGGTGTGCTGTTAATCACACAGGCCAAGGAAAAACACATATCTGAGAGGCCTGTGGTTATGGGGATATTATCACCAGTATCACCTGACAGTCAAAATCCAGATTCCATTAAAAAAGAAAGAGAAAAAAAAAAAAATTCAAACTGATGAGATCCAAGTCAGGCATTTCACTTCCAAATGAGGAAACTTGGGCAGACTATGTTTCCACTCATTCTTCAGCCTTTCCTGGCTTGCTTCCAGGTATCATCAGTCGAGTTGCATTTTTTTCAAAGGAAAAAAATGTTACTCCAATAGGATCAGAGCTAATAATTGCTGGAAAAAGCTGCAAGAACACAAAAAGAAAGCTAATAGAAAGAAAGACAAGGAAAACAGAGGAATGCAGTAAATAAATTTTAACATGTGATGAAAAGAGAAATGACACCAAAAATGCACAAAGTCCGTGCACAGATCCTGATCCCAAAGTAACTGCCACAAAATGAGCTTCATAGAGCAGAATTCAACGTAACCATCCTGCCTCCCCATGTGACACAGGATGGAGGACAACACCCATCAAATACTGCACCTCACCTCCCCAGAAGCTCTGTATTACCTCATCCAACAAGACTAGAAAAAGCTTTGATGTGTATTCAGGAGAAGAATACAGTATATCCAGTCTTCCTGACCAGGCAAGACATCTGAGACACTTCCAGTATCAATGGCAGACCAAATCTTGAGTTTCCTCTCTGTCCCTTGAACTTTTACATGTGCAGCGAAGTCTGTACATACATAATTAATGTGTTGCATGCCCTTCCCCCCAACACTTCTGAAAAGGATATTTTGCCAGAGATCATGTGCACATGCACACCTCCTGATTTGCTCTGAAGTTGAGCCAAAAGCAGGGGAACAGACCACAACTGTCCAAATTATTCATGCAGCATATTTTCTGGCACAGCTGCAGAGCACACAGAGTGGGCTGCAGGCTGGATGAATGGCTCTGGTGGTAACAACCTTCAATCACCATTTTTCTAGAGCTATTCTTAGCCCTTCCTCTGCTACCTTACAAGTCCTTAAATTTAGAGGATTACAACACTACAGCTCTTTTTGTCCAAGCAGGCTCTGTGCATCCATAACACATGGAAATTTGCACAAAGTGGTCCCAAAATTAGAGCTTAAATCAATACTGGATACAGATGTATATGAGAAGTCAATAGTGTTGGAGGGGGGAAAGGGTTTAAACATTTTTATATACTGGATATTTCTTCTGTTTTTCTTAATGAAACCTGTGGAGTAATATCCTAAATACTAATTCCAAGAAGCATCATTCCCAGCACCTTCACCAAGCTGTAAGTTTGTCTTAACACCTTCCTGTTTTATGGTCATTGCTTTAAAGGCAGTCATTGAAAATTGCAGTGCAGTGTTTGGCCAAGATCCACACTGGCACCTCCAACTATACCAGGCACCGTTTCATGTGCTGTGAAGGACTTCAAGGGCCTGTGGAAGGACCTAAAGGTCTACTTATATTTTCCCAATGTTTCTGCCTCTGAAGTGGGAGATAGTTCATAAACATGATTTTATTTGCTTTACATCCTACACTCTTATCCTCATTTGCCATTTATTTTCCTCTCCCATCTGCTTTTTCTTAGGGAGTCCTGTCCACGTCAGCTAAATGAAGAGAAGACTGAGAGGTCATTTGATTACCAGAAATAAGCACTTACTCTCTGAGAAGGAGATCTGGTAGCAAGACCTTTCCAAACTTGCTGATAGTAATGCAATAGGATCCAGCAGCTAACAATTAAAGCTAGATCAATTCAACCTTGAAACAGTCTGCAATTTCCTAGCAGTGACTGCAGCTGAACCTTGGAACAGTTTACTGCGAAAGACAGAGGGCGAATCTTTGTCACATGATGTGTTTGTAAAGTGAAGGCTTTAATTTAGCTCTGGAAGAACTTATATAAAGGTTGTGAAGTGAAAAGCATTTCTTTCTAGTGTCTCCACCTCTTGATCTACAAATTTAACTTGTTTGTGAGCCACGGGGAGAAGGTACTTAATATCCAAACCATATTTCTTAGACACAAGCTGCCAGGTGACCTGCAGAACACTTTAAACACAGATCTGGTGAAGGAACGGATTGTTTCATCCTGTTAGACTGTTAAATCTTTGGTTTGTATTTTAGCATGTATTTTGGCCAGGGAACAGGGAGTTAAATAAAGGCTTATTTTGGCTTTCTCTGTTATATAGATGGTCTGAAGATAGCACACCTACCAGCCAGGCTCTGAGCATTACTGACCACCCTGTCCCACCTGGTTTCTAACCACACAACTGTTCGGTGTAACACCCCTGTGGTCAGCACAGTCTCTGCCTGAAACCAAACTGGCACTGGTTTACTGACTTTCAGGAGATCAGGCTGAAGCCCCAGTAATCCCATTAAACCCCCAAATACTACAAAATCACAAAAAAAGAACATTCATATGCATTTCATGTAAGGCACGAGTCAATCAAAAACTGCACGTTATGTTAACCTGGACAAAATATTAGCATTTTAATGCCCAGGCATCTACAGCAATCAACAAGAAAATAACATATAGAAGAGTATTCTGAGTAATAACACACAGACTTATCTGTGTTTGTTTTCAAAAGTAATTTCCAAGATGGGAAGCTCTAGTATTCATTTCAGCCATACTCATATTTTTATTTAAAACCTCTTCTCTAGGGTGAAAAAATCCTTATAAGAGCCTGCTTTTAAAAGATAATCTAGGGATTCTATTTAGTAAAAATAGAGCTGATTTTCAAAAGAGGAAGGANTTTTTTTTTTTTTATTTAAAACCTCTTCTCTAGGGTGAAAAAATCCTTATAAGAGCCTGCTTTTAAAAGATAATCTAGGGATTCTATTTAGTAAAAATAGAGCTGATTTTCAAAAGAGGAAGGAGTCTGACTTCAGTTTCTCCAACATCTGCAACTGCAGATCTGATTAAGCATCTATGGAAATTAAGTAGGTACTTCAGCATTCTGCCAAACTGGGCTGAAAAATATGCTTCAGTGCTTGGAGGATTTGGGATTTCACCTTCACAACACTTCAGGTCTTAAATGCACTGCACTATACAACACAGTTAGATTTATTGCTCAGTGTTCAAATTTGGCCCACAACTCTTTGCCAACTTTTTTCAAGGCAAGGGCAATACCTTCTTTTCTTCTGGCCAGAGTTTGCCATAACGCCCCTCATTTTCAGTCCCACATTTCCACCACAGAAGTAGCAACCTTTTGAAGGGTGATAAACTACATTTCACAGTTCCTAATAAAAATATTACTCAGAACCCCAGCCCTGCACTAAGTCTCTGCCTGCAAGGACTGCATGAAAATGAGGAAAAAAGTCTGAGACACAGAGTTCAAAATCAAGTTTGCAATACCCTCTCAGTGTCTGACATGAAATTAAACTTTTGTTTTGCAGTTCCTCTCACATGCCTAAATATCATATTTAACAGAAATATATTTAATTTTTATAACGTTTTATATTTAATGCTTTAATTTTATGAACCAAAGTTCAACTACATAGCTCGAGAGATCTAGGTACTTCAGTTAAAACCAATTGTTTCCTGAAAAGTACATCAGAGCAAGAATCTGGATGCTTGTGGTGTTTATTAAACCATTTCTTTTTCCTTTCTTAAAGGCAATCCCCTATACAACTTCCACTTCTGAAAGCTATTATTAACATAAATGCTATATAAATACATTAAATACAAACATGTTTCTGATAGTGAGCTACCTTCACACTTAATTTCACATACACATTTCACTAAATAACTATTCACAAGTCAAAATGTGTACAGCCATAATGTCACCACAAGTTCTTAGGGTTACAGAGTGTTCCTACATACTTTATGTGCTCCCAAAAAAAAAAAAAACAAATGACAATCACAGTGATCCTGACTTGGAGCCAACAATGTTACTTTATCTGAGGCTCTGTAGCAGATAATCCTGAGAAGTCAGAACAAGAAATTAATTTTTCAAAAATGGGCATGGTATACTGTGCATGCTATGGAAGCAACACAAAAACAATCATGTTCTAGATGAATTCCAACATTCTTTCTTATCCTTACTTTTCCCTTCTTCTGAGCATAGTAGCTATTTATTTTTTGCTCTGAGCCAGTTAAACAACTCCTTTCCCCCCCCACCAGTTTTTCTCACAACATTTATTTTCCTTATTCTGAAACACCTCATAAAGCAGTCAAAGTAAGTTGTATAAGGTATTTTAAAGACCTATCTTAAGGACTCCAGAAGTACATTAACAAGCTTGGCATTTCGGTCAAAAAAAGTACAATGTTTATTGAATCACACCTGAGTATTTAACTGTCTAATAAATACTGTAGAAAAAAAACAAATGTACACCTAAATTCAACTACAACTCAGCACAGTGTGGGTCTACCTGTATCTTAACCCTGCTGTAGGTCATGATGAGTCACTGTTTTCTGGAGGAGTAGCCAGAGCACCACCTGCAACTTGTCAATAGGCTGAAATGTAATTAGGTTATCCAAAGCTCTTCTCTAACAGGGAAGTTTTCCCTTACACAGAATTACTGCAAGAAACCATTGACATAAAACAGCATTTCCAAAGCAAGTCTTGTTTCACCTCCACACTGAAAACAAAGCATAGGCAGAATAAAAGGTTCTCACCACAACGGCAGTCAATTTGTTTTTCTGCTTCTAAGGGCAGCTTTGGGGAACCAATAGTTACAGATTTCCAGTCAAATTCTGCCTCTTTCTTTCCCCCAGTCCCTTCTCTCGCATTTGCAACAAGGACTGGCCTTGAACACAGTGTTAGGAGAAGTTTAATCCATTCCTGTAGGCCCTAATCACGGGGCTGCTGAGGGCTAATAGGAAAAACATCATGGGCGTCTACCACGTGTGAACTGTTACTGATCTTCCCTGGATTTTTTCAAAACATCAGGCTACTGAATTATCCTCATAAAACTGCACGAAAAACACAGTTACAGTCGGGCAACTGGAGACACAATAATTATAAAATATTACATACATTTCCTGTACGCTTCAGTGTTCTGACTTTAAGAGTTCCCAGATATTTATCTCAAGGGTCCTTCTGAAGCACAAAAGCTGACAAACCTTCCATCCACTTACCAAAATAATTGCAGTTTCCAGTTCCTAAGAAGTTAAACAATAGATTAGCTTATACTCCACGAGCCTAATGAAAACATACAGATCATTCAGGCTTGCAACAAACTTTATCTTCCTTAAATTGCTACCCTTTTCAATAAGCCTGGCGCTTTTATGTGCTGCTCTTGAATTCTCATGATCCAATCCATTTTGCTGAACTACATTTTCAAATTTCCCGTCTTCCCATTCCCTTCACTTTCCTATTTCCCAGTAAAAATAGGCTGCTAATTGGCAACCAAGTGTAACTGTAGAGCAACAGCTAAGCACCAAGCTATACCAAGTACCTACAATGAAACTATGACAAATTACTTCCATTTTGCAAAAGTGGTTCATCTCCCATGAAACTTCTTTACTGCCTCCACAGATTTCCAAAAGAAAAGGTATTCTAATTTTATTAATTGATCTTCTTGTTATGAATTATATACCTGGTATGTTATTTTGCAAGGCAAAACACAGCTGCTGCCCTGTAAGCATTACCCAGTGCTAAATTCCCATCCAGTACTACAGCAAGTCAAGAGCGTGACCTGCAGTTCTGTGCCTCAGATGAGACACCCACAGTCCAAGTGCAATGTATTAATTCAGACAGACCAAAGGAACAGAGAACACTGACACAAGTTAATGACTGGAAATCTTTATACAGCTGCTTTCTAAATTCTTTGCTGTGAGCAACTGACTCCAAGAAGACCATTGGATAGGAAAGCCAAAAGGATCAAAATGCAGAATTTTTCACACCAACACATTTCAGTAGGATCAGTTATGACAGTGAAGTTAGCCTATGCAGAGTTTCTAAGTGTTCATGCTAATCACAATATTCAAAACTAAGAAAGCAAAAGAATATACAAAAGGTTTCTGGACATCAAAAGTGCCAGGGGAATTATTTTGCCCAGTAATTCAAACAAACACAACTGTCTATGTCCAAGAGTTCCAAGGGCAGATGCAATTAAAGCATCACTGTCCTGGAAGAAACAGAAAAGGGTTTTCATTATTCAGGTCTTTCAGTAGTCGCATGTTAGGGTGCTTCTATTTCTGCAACACTTATGTCTGCCTAAGTACATATAAATCACTTACATTTGCTTATTACTCACGCTCCTGGCTTCTGATAAAATTACTTTTTAAAACCTAATAAAGCACCATGGATCATTTGGGACTGATGCTTAAAATTACCATATGCAGAAAGCATTTTAAAAATTTTACAAATCTGTTCTCAGCTCAGAAATGGCTCTAACAAATTCATGATTTTGCTAAGAAAATCTTAGCTAAAATTAGTATCCTCTGTGTGGGCAGACCACTATATTTTTAATTTTTTGAAGAGACTAAAAAAAACTTCTGTGTACTAAACTTGATCTTTTATGGTCAAATTCTATGAAAAAACCAGTAAACCTCACTCCAACTGATTAAAAACACCCATAAGCATGCCTGCAGCAAAGGAGTTGGCAGAGTGAACCCAAACACTCCTTGTTCCATTTGCCTTGTTTTAGAAAGCAGCATCCCACTCTTACACTAAGGAAGAGAGGAAAAAAGTCTCAGGTGAATGTTCCCCCTCATTGCCAATGCACAGGAGCTGCTGGGGGTGAAAGCAAAAGCTCGTTTGTGCCACCTCTGCCTGACACACAGGAGAAAATCTGACATCAAGGACTTTCAGTCTCTCAGATGCAGTGCCTTTAAAAAAATGTTACAGCACTAGCAGAGTTCAGCAACTGATAAAAAAAAAGGTGACCCAAGGCACCTGCAGCAGAGCAGGAAGAAGGGAGATGAGATGAATTCTAATCACGTTCCCTGTTTTCTGAGTACAACCCTCCTTTCAGTTCACATTTTGACAGTCCTGTGGCTGGCCAGCGTGGCTGTTTCCAGAGCTGTCCCCAACAACCAGAGCATTTCCTTGTAGTGAACAATTTTTCTATTACCCTATGCAAGGGTAATCAAAACTTGCCTTCACTCTACAGACTCCCATCCTTACTAGACCAAAAGAAGGCAAGAAATGGATGACCCATTCCACAAGAACAAATGTGTATGCAGAGAACTGCAGAGAGCCAAAATCACTGGAGTTCTGAGGAAGGGTGAGAATGACAAGATAATTGCAGAGATGCCTGAAGACAAAACAGAGAGAAATTGAGATTGGCAAAGGAAGGAAATCACTTTGGGTCATACAGGATGATAAGACAGGAAAACTTCAAAGAAAGTAATCAAAAGAATAATTTAAAGATAATAGATACATGCCATTTCAGAATCCTGTTCTGTGGTGAAATTGATTAAAGTTCTGTGGTTTTGCAATTAAAAAGCCACATTAAACACACACAAATTATTATTAGGGGGAAAAGAATCCCACAATCTAATATTACATAAAATCACTCAGACTCTTACAATTAGCAAATTTAATTTAAAATAATCAGTTCCATAATGGTTGAACTATCACTCAAGAATTGGAGGGTAAGTCAAGCATAACTCTTTATAAAATACTTCTAGAAATGTATGATACTTACGAAGCTTGAAAGCTCGATTGTGTTTTGGGGATCCATTACTTTCCCATCCTAAGTTTCAAAGCAAACAGGAGAATGCATGCTGGCTTTGAGTTTTATGCCACCACCAAGACCAATATTACACTATTTGTAAAACAAAAGCAATAGTAAATTCCTTAACAGATTTAATGGAGGTTGCCATGTTCAAGGAACAAAAGCACTGTTTATTTTACTACATGCTTTTAAAAGTGGGATTAATTTGGGGGTTGGGACCAGATGATCTTTAAGGTCCATTCCAAGCAGTAACATTCTGTGATAAGGGAGAGGAAGCTTTTCACATTGAGACACCACTTGTCATGAAAGGGCTTTCTCAGAAGCATTTACAGGAGTTCAGATTTCACTGATCTGATTTAGAAGATTGTTCCATAGCTGAATCCTTACAACACAGGGCATTTTACTCCCAGTTCTTCAAGTGTTAATCCTGGGCTCTGCTAACTGTATTGTGCCAGATCCACACACATAAGGGGCAGTTCACATTCATTCTTTCCACTATAAAAGCCTATACAAAAAATTTCCCTGCATGGTCCAAGAGCAACAGTGCTATGAACACCTTTAGCTCTTTATTCATTGGGACCATTTCATGTGCAAATGGATAAAAACTTAAATCAGTTCAGAACTTAAAATTGAGTTTATGCTAAATGTAAAAATGGTGATATTCTGTTCACCTCAGATTTCTAGCCATGCTATTTATGACAAACTATAGGTAAGTGAAATATCACCTGCAGGTGAAAACATGACTATAGCACCTAACTACAGCTTGGAATATTCATGATCTAAGAGATTGCACATGGACTACTTAATTTCAGGTAAGTAACAACAAGAACTAAACTTTTAAGTGAAGAGCTACAAAACCTTAGCATTTTAGTGAGATAAAATGTCTTCACACAAGTCTATCTAAGGTCTTACAAAGATCACAGAGAATGTGCAGTAACTAGAAGTAAAATATTTATATGAAAAAAAATTTTCACCATATACAGCAAATGTGATTGTATCATACAATATTTCTGCTGGTTTTCTGTAGGAAACTACATTTCACCAAATTTTTAAACTAGTCTCTTAGTACATTGCACAGATCAAAGGAAAACTGTTCAGATACACCAACAAGAGTAGATAATGTCCTGTTAATCCATTTAACAATTTAAACTGTACTTGGCCTGATCTAAGAACTGTAAATCATAGTAGCCCAACTAAGCATTATGTCCATCTACATTAGCTGGAATGAGGCACACAGGCATCTCCTTTTTCAGTAAACCTCAGTAAGTATGAAAACAATAAGAAAAATAATAGCAACAGTATCACACAAGGCCACTGTCCTGTATTCAAATCGTTAAGCACAGCACTTGGTTGAGAAGGCTCATTTTTTTCCTCCACAAGATGCAAAACTCCCCATAATTTCTCCTCCCTTACAAGACACAACTTCTGGACTTCAACAGTCCACACTGGACTTAGCTTATCAATCCGACAGTAAAAGATTTCATTACCAGTTTCCCAGGAGGTAACAAATGAGATTTACTTTCAAAATGTATTTTGGATGGAGGAGGAGCAAAAGGACAAGGCATCCAGGCCAGCAAGAAGACAGGCAGTCAGACCCTGCTGGGACATTGTGTGTCCTGGCCCTGCTGCCATCAGACTGCAGGGGCAGGGAGAGGCTTCACAACCCATTCTGTACTAGCAAGGAAGGATTCCAATATTGATTTTTCATGGGGCTACTTACGTGAGTAAACATTAATCAATTTATGTTAGGATTGCAAATGAAGATCAAAATAATTATTTGACCAATTATTTGACTTGCAGCCACAAGTTGTGAAGCATATTCTGTAGAAGCTAAATCCTTTACTCTTTCAATCCTGCTTTTTGTTTTCCAAATGACACATAACCAGCTAAGACACTACGTCAATGCGTATTTCCAATAATAAAGACTTCGTTTAATACACAAATAGCCAAAACTGTCTTAGGCATTAATAAAGAGATGTCATTGATTTAAAATTCATATTAATATGTCCAAAAAATTTCCATGTATTAGAGCCAAAAACCCCACCAAAATTACACAGAAGAAAGATTTAACAAAAAGTATTTCTATTTTTCCAGACTGAGTACTTCAGTGCATCAGTGCTTGTGTTTTATTCCCCCACAGCAGTCTCATGCTAGTTTGGGTGAATTTTTATCAAAGCACTTCTGTGGTGAAAGTAACAACTCAAACCTTGGAAAGGAGACACTGTGATGTGCACAAGACCCAAAGCTTACATTTCCTTCTATGACGAGATTCAAAATGGACCGTATCACTTAAAAAAGGGAGGAAAAAGGCAGATCTCCCATTAAAGGGAAACTAAATACATGCACTAGTCCTCTTTATATTGACTTTATTTACCTCACCTACCCATAAACAAGAAATGTAATAGAAATAAATGTGTCTACAGAAGAAACAAAAACTGCTAGCTTTTTTCCCTTAGCAAAGGCCTGCCTTCATACAGCTGACAATTGATGAAGCTTATGCCAATACGTGTTGAACATCTTTTTTGTATCCACAGTACCTCAAACCCTTTACAAACTGAGATAAGCATAAACAAGCTTTAAATGAGGCTGGAGTAAGTTCTCAAAAACTCCCAACTTCATGTTCTTAAAGCCTTGGCAGTTAATTGCTCCAGTTAGTGATCTATCCTATCAAGACAAGCAAGTGTACTTCCAGTTCAACACAAATCAAAACCAGACTTCTTTGTAGTGTAGCTAAGCCAAAGCCTTTTACCTATTAACTTACCTTAGCTAGAAATCTATGCCTTTGCACAGTCACTATCTTTATCTAGAGGAAATGAAACAATTTAATATAAAAGCAAATATTTCTTTCAAAACAGTGAGTCAGTTTTTAAAAGGCATTTCATGGAAAAAGAGCGTTCTCAAAACTACAAGGCAAAACTAAACACAACACCCAATACTGTAAACAAAACACCCAATCAAATTCAATCAAGAAAAATAAGGACAGCATTTCAAACCAGCGATTATCCCACCTCTTAGAGCATCAAGTCTGACAACTGGACTTTGTTTACTTATTTATTATAAAGGTATCCACAAATCAACTCCACAAAAAGCAGCCTTCCATAATTTGCAATATACAGTATGTATCACACAATGCCTAAGGAGGAAAAAAAAAATAAACAAAAAAGGCTACATCTTTGGTATCAGGAACAAAAAGTACATCTAAACTGTTCCTTGGAACTAAATACATGACACTGAAACTAAGGCAAGAAGGGGGAATTCTCAGAGTTCTGTGGAACATTAAGAGCGTGGCAGTCTGCAACTGCTGAGCAGCAGCACCACGGTGTCTGCACTGACTCTCCACCCAATCCATGGTTTCAGAATGAAAAGCATCAACCTGCCACACTTAACAGCCCAACCCAGGACACATTATCCAAGTTCAGAGCAAGTTTAGAACACACACTTATTCAAGTTAATAGGACTTTTTTACAAAAGTTGAGCTAGGTCAAGGTTACATTTTGCTGAGTTATTTCATTCCAAGGAAGTCAAAACACCTCTTAGGAAATGAACCAGAGAAGTGGTGTCATTATTTGCTGAAAATTTGAGGCAAACACACCACATAAGACAACCATGAACTCTGACATTTATTCTAGTTCTGATACTTTGCTACATATGCTTACAAGATCCTAGTGGCATTTTGGGAAGGTCTGGATATTGCTCAACATGACATTATTCAAAAGATAAGTTAGTTGTTATATGAAATAATGTGTGTACATATGTTTGGGGTTTTTTTATACAGACACACAAATATGAAACAACAATGTGTACCAAACTTTCAGAAGTGTTGTTTTCTCGTAAGTGACACTGGCTTCTTGTTTTTCTCTGGATAAACAGCATTCAGTTGGAGCTTTTCCTTATCCAGAACTGTGCAGCAGCATCTCTATGGCTACATCTGCACCTTTATGCAGAACAGGGCAGGAAACAACACAGCCATGCAGTAGAGCATGTATGCTAAAAGCTCATCTCTCACAAAACAGGGCTGTCTTGTCCCTAGTCCACTTTGGGATAGTCCCTAGTCCACGGTTTTCCCTGAGAGGTGCCCCATTTGGGCTGCTGACACTGCCCAAAGCAGGCTGAGGAGCCACTAACACTCAAACAGTGCCACAAGGCTGTGACAGCATTCCAGCTGAGGCTCTGAGCCCGCTCAGACAGCAGGCACAGCCACAGAGATCCCCACGGAAGCTCTGCAAGGCTCAGGGAGCACACCCACAGCTACATTCGGCATTTTCCTGTTTTCCTTTGCAATACGAGCATTGGGGAAATTATTTCCCTGACGATATTTATGTTTGTGAAGATAATGCAGACATTTTTATTACAGCAAGGACCCAAAAAGCATTAATTATGGTTTTCATGTAGCTATGGCTACATTTTAAAGAGATGATACATTTACAATCTCTACTCCTTGCTATTTCTAGTAGGAGGAATGTCCAATTGAACTAGCAGCTCAAAAGAGACTTACATCAGTAATCATGCAACAAAATAAAAATATTAAACAAGCAGATTAGCCTTTTAAAAATGCATCTTAAACAAAGAAAACACACCATTCACCCAGTACACCTTTGGAGGCTGGAATGCTGTAGCATAGCACTATGAAGCTTTAATGCTCTTGAGAGCTACGTTAAGGAATCTCTCCAAGATGGACATAGGCCTTTTATGACAATCAGGATCCAAAGGGAGCTGCTGGTTTTGTAATTTTTTAATCACTATTTTGCCAGTACTCACCATCTGTAATATCCAATGCCCTTGATAAGAGGCACCTAATGAACTATCACTTCTGAGCACTTCTTCAGCAAGATCCTTACAGACCTCACCACTTCCCACCAGGCTGTGCCTCATCCACTCCACTCACCGTCAGGTGCTGAGCCATCAGCTGTCACATTTATTCCTGGAAAACTCTTTCTTCCTAATGTGGCTACTCTATCTGACAAGGATCAGTCAATGTTTTCTCTTTTTAAAGATGCTGCTGGTAATTCCTGGAAGAAAATGAAATTTACTGCTGCATGCTTTGGGCTCATCTAATTACAATACTAACCTTCAGGGAATTTTTAAACTAATGACATTGGATTTGTCAAGCACAAAAACTTTTAATCTGATTTTTCAAGTGGATCCTAGCCAATGGATCCTGGCCACCACAGCACTTAACAAAACACATTTGACTGTCCTCCATGCAATATTTAGGTGGGCTTCTTACGGAAATGTTAATTTTTGTTACCTAATATCTTCCTCCAGTGGGCAATACAAGGCATATAGGGATATTGGCAATGCTATTAAAGTTTTTATGACTAAAAGTCCACAAGTCAAATTATATGTGTGTGTATATACAGCTTCACAAATGAATGGAGGCACACACTTTGAGACCTCTGATGTATGAGCAACTCCTCAGTTTGTCTGCTGATCTCATAATGCAGCATCAACAAATACTAGGCTCAACAGCATAGTTATTTTTAATTTTATTTCAACATCCTAGTCTTTTTCTCTTTAATATCTTTTCATTTCCAGTACTAATACAAGGAACAAAACTCCAAACTATTAATTATGTCTAAATGATTCTTAACCATCCAAAAAGCAAACAGCTCAGATGACCCATCAATCATTCACTTTTTTGGTACCTCCTTAGTTCTGAAGGACAGATACTGCACCATTTCAGCAATTAAGTTTGGTTTGACTGTACTAACTGGGTATTTTGGTCAAATAGTGATTGATTCACACTTCAATTTCACATTCCTTTCAATTATTACTGCTTTGCATGCACAAGCTGCAATTGTGCCGTGTAGAAAGGTTAATAACCACACTTCAAAGAAAATATCCTCTTTCAAAAATATCTTTCTTTCAACCATAATTATTGGGTTTTTTTTCAAAACTGCATACTTCAGGACCAATTTACTAAACAACTTACAACATACAAGTGTTACTGTTCATTAAGCAACTGGTATCAGCTTACTAGTCCTCCCCAATCATACAAAAATACAGTTATAACAGAAAACTGTGCAAATGCAACAAAACACAAAATAGTGGCACAATCAAATGGCTAAATCCAAACCAGATTTAGCCTCAGTCACTCAGTTTCTTCCCAGTACTACCAGGTACCAGAAGAAGGATCAGCTCTCCACATGTAACACAGATATGAAGACTGTGATTAGCCACTGGCTTTGAAAGCTGAATTCATACATCCTGTAATCAGAACTTGGAAATCTAACACCAACATTATCCAAACAAATAGTAGGATTACTAGGTGTTAGAAGGGATGGCTGAAACACATACACTTGTAACATGAGTGACTACATCTCCAGCTAGCAGTCCTGGGCTTGCACTTCCAATGAGAACTCACAATCTTACCACAGTCTTTTAGCACAACTACTTCGAAGTTGTATGAAAATACTCAGCAGAGAGCATGCAACTACTGTGCTACTGTCTCCAAGTATGCCAGCAATTTTAGGAAAACACACAGGTTTCAAGCACTGATGTCTGCATTTCTGTAAAAAATAAGAAGAAAAATTAAAAAGCATTACCTGAGCTCTTCTACAGTACAGCTCTACTACAGTATTTTAGCATACAGTATTTTAGCTGCCATCTCTTCCCACAAAGACATGCCCTTGTAACACACATCCATGCTACACAAAGCTTTATCACCATTTTCTTACTGCCAGTCAAATAGGTATTTTCAACCTTTTCCTGAATATCCCAGATATTCCAAAGGATCTCAAACAAGCTGCCATGGAAGAACCTCACAGAAGCCCTGTATCACTGTCTGTATAAACCATGCAGTATACTTCAATTTACATGGAACTTTTCTTAGCTACTGAACTCCATATAAAAATAATAGCTAATCTCATTCTCATTTTGCAAAGGGCCCTGATATGAATAGAGAAACACCCTCATACACCACCAGTTAGCTTCAAAGCACCAAAACACAGGTTCACAAGTTTTGCAAGAGTGTATCTCCCTTCCCTTTAGGTTAGAGAACTTCTGCATAAGAGGTTTGATTCAGTTCTGTCTGTTGGGCAATGAAAATAATACTCTTCGTACTAAACTTCACTCCAGGCTTCTCCCCTCTGTAACATGACCAAAGATCAGCAACACACGATGTGAAGACAAAGGCTATGACCGTACCATGCATGATGACAGCAGGATCAAACAAAATTAGGCTCAACTACTAAGAGCATTCCATACCATGAAAGGCAGCATTGTTGGATACAGTCTCAAATAAGGAGTTTTGAACATGCTACTAAATTTTAAGCACACATTTACATCTCATTTGCAATGATTCAGTAACATTACCCAAAGAGGTGTTTCACTAGCCAATGGAGTAAATGCAATACCCAAAGCATCCTGCTTAATTCAATTTCTTCTCAGAAAATCTGACAAAACAGTGTATTGTTTCTGGCTAGCAGCCACTGTACTATCACAGAGCTTCTTATAGGTGTAACACTGTGAATTTTACCAGGTTTGAAAAAGCACTGGAAGTGTACAACAAATAGAAATGCACATTAGCTAAACTGACACTAACAACAAACAGCAAGGTCTTCAAGGAAGGCAGAGGGTCCTTGCAGAGCCTGGCAAATGCTCCAAGACAAACCAATTCCACAGTACTAACAAACCATGAATCTGCACTGGCACCACCAGAAGGCTGTTTATAAAGACAGATGAACAAAAGGGAAGCTTTTCAACTTCAATTCTGTCAAGTCAAACTATTACCAAGCACAAC
This sequence comes from Scytalopus superciliaris, assembly GCA_013400415.1. Classification (NCBI taxonomy): domain Eukaryota; kingdom Metazoa; phylum Chordata; class Aves; order Passeriformes; family Rhinocryptidae; genus Scytalopus; species Scytalopus superciliaris. Next base: position 871,388 of record VXBX01002363.1, on the reverse strand, counting down.
TCCATAAGTGGTCTCCAGTCAACCATACGAGCTCCCTGCAACCCATGAGCTCCAAGCTCAGCTCAGTTTAAGGTGATGTAAATAAGGACAGAAAGACAGGTAACACACATAGACTGGCTTCTAACATCCAGTGTGGAAGCTCCAGCTGACACAAGAGCAACCACCATATTTTTGGAAATTTAGAGCCTGAACAACAGTGCTGATTGAAAGGCACCATTAAGCTTGTTCTTTACATATGCTAATAATGATATCATGCCTTATGGCCTCATGCTGCAACCATACGTTATCATCTTATAAGGAAATTTTTTTCCAAAGAAGTCCAAGACCTGAGCAAACAACTCACCTGCATATAGATAGGTTTTTAATCCATCCGTGACTTTGATTTCTTTCTGAACCTTAGTGCTGTGAATAACTCCTACTGGCATAATTCTAATGGTTTTACTTCATTTTCTTTTAAAAGTAAGAAAATAATATAATTGTTTGGAGCAGGAGAAAAAAAAAATCTAAAAAAGAAGGTTTTGAGCACAGAGGAAGTCACTCTGTGCATTGAGGAAGCAAAGCAAGGTAAGGCCCCTGATGGGATTTTGGGCACAGCAGTGATTCAGGGCTGAATCCTTACAAACATTCCAATGCAATGTAGTGTAGTGCAAAGACTCCTTCACAGAGAATCCCAGAAAAGGAGGAAAAAAGAAAAAGAAAATATGTTAAAAATATTCTCTCCATGCTCCTGATATATATGCAGGAACAAAATATGTGATAATAAATTATGTAACTATTACTGTCTACATATACTACACTCCCTTTATTTCAGCATCATACAGGCCAAAAAGGAATTTTATTTTTCTTGAATACCCTGGTTTGTAGTGATGCACACGGAAAAGGTTAAAAGAAAAAACCCAAATGTACTAAGCAAAAACGAGATCTGCACATCAAAAAATAATCCAAAGAACGGTGAGAACACGAATATAAACCTGTTTTTTCCCCACACACACACACTGTCATTGTGCTGTATTTTGTGCATACAGGAATAGAAACACACGTTAAGCCCCACTGTTTTGAAAACAAAACGCTTGAAATCTGCAGTGATCTTTCCTCCCCACCACGGACAGTGCTATGTGGAATGTGGAGAGCAGGCTTATGCATAAATAAATAAATACACTAAACGGCGAGGAGGCGCGGGGCGGGGGGGAAGCACGGAGGAAACCAACGCGGCGCACCAAGTGCNGGGGCAGCACCGGGGGCGGCGGGGCCGCAACAAAGCCGCCCGCAAGGCCGGGGGGTGCGGCCGCCCCGCAGCAGGAGGATGCGGGGATGCCGCCCAGGCCGCGGCTCCGCAGCCGCCCGGGCCCCGCGCCCAGAGCCGCGCCCCGAGCCAGCGGCGATCCCGCGGGGATGGTCCTGCCGCTGCTACATCGTAGCCGCGATGGACGAGGCAGCGCCGCTTTGAAGCGGTGCTTTGAAGCGCCGGGCTCTTTTTTTAAGTCACACGGAGTTATCTGCACTGGCGGCTATCGGTGTCATCAGCGCAAACATGAGCCAGCCTCCGCCGTCTCCTCAGTGCCAA